>CAJNDV010001348.1:6005-21679 GCA_905221635.1 Symbiodinium sp. CCMP2456
TTGAGAGGTAGCCCTAAACCCTAAACCCTGAGCCCTAAACCCTAAACCCCAAGGATCCATAGCCTGGGACCCCAACACTGGCTTCGCCCTGAACGGCGTTCCGACAAAGATCCTCGGCGCAGCGAACCACCAGGACTGGGGGTTTAGGGTTTAGGGTTTAGGGTTTAGGGGGTTTAAGGTTTAGGGTTTAGGGTTTTGGGCTTGGAGTTTGCGGGTTTCGGTGTTCAGGCCTTTCGGGTTTAACATTAGGGGCCTAGATAATTACCCATATTTTTATTTTAGGGATTTTAGGGGTTCCTTACTACTAATATAGAGCGTACGGGGCCCCAAAACCCTATTCTAGTTATTAAGGCCTCTATATTTCCCTAGGCCTCAAGCTTTAAAGCGAATACCGTCAAGGTTTAGGGGTTCAGCGGGAGTCTTTTTGATCCAGGGACGAAGGTTTCCAGGTCTACTATAGGGGCCTCAATAATAATTACCTACACCATCGTGGGAGTTCCTTGTTATAGATATACTATAAAGGGTCCCAAATACGGGCCTTAAGAATTGTTTATGTTACTTTGGGGTTCCTTATTATAATTATAGTATAATTTACCACAAAACCCTGTTCTAATGATTAAGGCCCCTACATTAGGGTGTCAGATCAAGGAGGCTTTGGGTTGCTGTTTGCCTCTAGGATCGTCCTGGATCATTGCCATACTCACAACCAGAACCACAGTCAGAAATATAGACCTTACAAAAAGGGAACCTTCAATTTCTGAAGCCCCATATGGGTGTTTCCGAAAATAGGGGACCCTAATATAGCATAGTCATACTGATTAGAATACTACTGCTCATAGTGAATAAGAAGTTGGTAGTTGCCTTGCACCTGTGCCCCTGCGTTAAACTCTAAAGCCCTGACACCCTGAAGCCCTAAAGCCCTCAAACCTTAAACCGTTGAGCCAGTTTTGCTGCAGACCTTGCCAGGCTTGTCCGAGTGTAAGCGTGAAACAAACCCTATAAACCCTAACCAAAGCCCTCGATGTCTAAGCCGCTGAACCCCTGATCCCCTAAAGCCCTTAAACGCCCCAAAGCCCTGAAACACGAAATCCGCCCGGAGAATTTGCCACGAGCTCAGAGGATACAGGGAACCAGCTTGAACAAGTTCGGGGCCTACACCATAGGGCCCCCTAAAGCCCTAAACCCTAAACCCAAACACCTAAACCCTAAACCCTAAACCCTAAACCCAAACACCCCAACACAGCCATAAACTTAAACCTCACAAGCTGAATCCTTGTGGCATAGACCCTGATCGCGGAAATCCGGACCCAAAGGACCTGGTGCTTTTAGGACAAGAGGTTGGATGTAGGATCTTCGTGCTTTGTGGATATGCCCTTATGCATCCCTTAAAAAATAAGATATGACATACTCTATACGTATACTGTACTACGTAATACTAAGAGATTGCAATATTTCGTAGTGATAGTATAGAGATTCGGCTCCCCGATGGGGTTTGCGGGCTTTCGGGTGTCAGGGCTAAGAAGGTCTAGGACATCTTCAGGTGGGTAGTTACCTTTGTCGGAGCCTTATAGAAGGTCTATATGCCCTATAGAAGCCCTGTATACCCGAAACTCCCCACCTGTAGTTTCCTTTAAGTAAGGGTTTCGCAGCCGCGGAGTTCGGGTTTTGGACATGAGGACGTCGCTTGAAGGGTTTCCGAATTTTAGGGTCTAGGGTTTAGGGTTTCCGAATTTTGGTGTTTAGGGTTCAGGGTTTCCGAATTTTTAGGGTTTAGGGTTTCGGAATTTTCGGGTTTAGGGTGCAGGGTTTTGGAATTTTAGGGTTTAGGGTTTCCGACTTTGCTATAAAACGGTTATGGTTAAGGTTTAGGGATTTAGGGGTTTAGTGTTTGGGGTTTAGGCTTTCCGAATTTGCTATTAAGCTGCTAAGTCTTACCCGTCGATTCTTCCAGGACTTCGCAGCTGTGGGCGTGGCCGTTCCGGATCAGTTGCAGGCCGCACACGAAGGGACAGGGAGACTGCCTTGGGACTATACTTCTCATAGAGGCTTCAGGAAGCTTACCCTAAACCCTGTACCCTAAACCCTAAACCCTGAACCCTAAACCCTATACCCTAAACCCTAAACCCAAACACAAATACAGGCACTTCGGGCCGGCTGTGCTGTTGCTCACGTAGTGCTTGTTGCTTCTCGCGTTTACCGAGGCAGGCGGGGTGTTATACCACACTATCGAGGTCTGCCACATGACCCGTGTTTTCCATGTGTTTCCTCAAAGTCATACAAAAATATTCCGGAAAGATTAAGGTCCCTCCTATACCCTAAACCCTAAACCCTGCAAACCCTAAACCCTATAAACCCTCAACCCTAAACCCTATAAACGCAGCCCGTGCTCGGCTTCGTGGGTTGGCGGAATGGGATGTGGATGGTCCTGTACCGGAGAGTGCTGCTACAGGGAGTTGTGTCGTCCGGTCTACGGGTTCGGCTGATCCGGGCGAGGGCCGCAGTTGATGTGCTGAAGCAGGGGGTGGATGTATGTCATGTGCGACTTTGAGGTATAGCTCGCGTTCTTTCTGAGGGTGAAAAGGGCAACAACTGCCTTCTACCTAGGTAGATTCCCGAGCTAGTACCTAGCAGACGGAAAAAGGCCCTAGAACAAATAAAAAAACCTATCAAACCCTCAACCCTAAACCCTAAACCCTAAACCCTAAACCCCTATCAACCCTCAACCCTCAACCCTCAACCTGAACCCAAAGGCCCCCAGACAAGATGAAGGATCCCTCTCGTGACTGCGAGTCGCCCCATGGGTTTGTGTCGGTCGGCTAATATAGGAGCTTTAATTAGGGTTTAGGGTTTAGGGTTTAGGGTTTAGGGTTTAGGGTTTAGGGTTTAGGGTTTAGGGTTTAGGGTTTAGGGTTTAGGATTAGAATAGGGTTTTGGGGGTTCCTTTAAAGGGTTCCTCAGAGGGTTCTATAGGGGCTGCTACAAGGCTTTAGGGTTTAGGGGCCGTAATAATTAGAATAGGGTTTTGGAGTAGCCATTTCTAGTATAGCTAGAATAAGGAAACCCCAGAATCGTCTAGGTAATTACTAAGGCCCCTATACTATGGGCTGGTTCTTGGCTGTCGCTCTTAGGGCTTTTGGGGCTCTTAGGGTTTAGGGAGGGGTTCTAGGGGTTCAGGGCTTTTTTTAAGGTTTTAGGGCTTTAGGGCGTGTAGGGCTTTCATGAATCACGCCCAAATTTAAAGCCAGCCCTGAAGGTAACCCTAAGCCCTCATAGTACCCCTAGAGAAACCCTCAGAGGAAGCTCCCATCGAACTGAGGCAATGCTGGCAGTCATCAAGTCTGGTTTCAGAAAGGTCTCCATCAAGAAAGAAACTGAGTCGAAGCTCCTCACCCATTAAGGGTTTGGTCCGAAAAGTCTGAACGAACAAGCCTTCAACCCAATCTCCGACTAAGGGGTGCTCTAGACCCTAAAGTACTAAGCCCTAAACTAAGCCCTTGAGTTGTGAGAGTCTAAATTGGACCCTAAACCTTATAAACTCTAAATTCATTACTAATGCCTACACCCCTGCTTTCGCCTTGACATCCTAAACCCTGAATTCAAACCTCCTGCAGTGCGGGCCAGTCCTAGCTAGGTGGGAGGCAAAAAGCCATACCTCCAAGGCAGCGACGGCAGGGAGGTTCTAAAACGTAGATCCCCTAATTTGGAACCTGGTACTACTAACTACTGGGTACGTTGTGTTCAGAGCTCCCTTAAACGGAACCCTCAAAGGAATCCTTCAGGGAACACGGAAAGGAAACCTTTTAAAGGAATCCTTAAGGGAACCCTTACGGGATCCACTGTTTAAGGATCCTCCCAGCGGTCTCGGAAGTCAGCGACGCCAGGTCCATCGCTTGAGGAAACTCCGAGAGTTCGGCGCGAACGGCTGGCGCACCGCGCACAATCCACACAACGAGGCGCCTGTTTTGGTTTAGTGTTCAGGGCTTTGGGTTTAGGGGTGTAGGGATTAGGCCAGATAAAGAAGCTGACCAGAAGTGCGTGGAGTTTTACATCTCTGCCCTGGTATCTTTAACTAAGCCGGAAACCATAAGCCCTGAACCCTAAACCCTAAACCCTAAAACGTTCTCAAGTCTCTTTCGAGCGGCTTGCTCCTTCTTCTGAAATTCTCTAGTTCCTGAAACCCTAAGCCCTGAACATACCCATAGGCCCTAAAGTAGTTCCTTTTTGGGGTTCATATATAGAATCCTATAAGGTAACCCCCAAAAAGGAACTACTATGGGGCCAATGGGTAAACCCTGCACCGTGCCGTCCAGCCCCATGCCATCTCGCAACAGGCTCTGCTCCGGGCGGCCGACAGCGAGGCTGCGGAAGGGTTGGGGTGAGGGCCTTGCTTTCTGAGCCATCGAGAGAGTGTTTAGGGCTTAGGGCTAAACCCCAAGGGTCCAAGTACTTATTTAGGGTTTAGGGTTTAGGGTTTAGGGTTTAGGATTTAGGGTTAATAATCATATACTCTCCCAAATAGTAACCTACATAACTACTATCCGAAACCTAAGTACCTGATTATTGGGTCCTTTGGACCCTTGGGGAAAGGGTTTGAAGTATACATAAACTACAGTCAGTACCTTAGCCCTGGACCCTAACCCCTAAATCCCGAACCCGAAATCTTAAACCCTAAACCCTCCAAAGCCAGACCCTAAAGTCGCAGCTTATTTACGTAAGGAAAAGTTTATACATCACACACACATGTATGTATATATATATATATGTATTTTGTTTGTTTGTTGAGTAGTTTTGTTGGTGTTCGAACGCCTAGAGATAAACCCCAAAACCTCAACCTTCTGCCGGTCAGGGTTTTCTGGTTTGGGCGGAGAACCACCGCAACGGCCAGGATGCGGAGATGGAGGTGAAGCTTTGGGTTTAAGATGCTGTGGAGTGCTCTGCATTAAACCGGTTTAGGGTTCAGGGTCTAACATTCGGGCTTCGGGTTAAGATTCCGGTTGCGGGAAGAGGGCATACTTGGTTGAAAAGGGCTAGACTTGTGCCCAGTGGAAGAAAGGGTATAGGTCTTGACGACTGCGGTTCGAGATTCATGGCATCAAGGTTGGGCTGGCAGTGAAGGGCTCGCTGTTGCCCAAAGGCTCCATGTATCTTTATAGTAGTTACTTAAGCCTTAAAGGGGTCCCTATATGGGTACTTTAGGGCTTAAGTATCTACTATAAAAGTACATGGAGCCTTTAGGTTGGTAGTCGGTTGACGCATGCGATTGGAGTCTGAGTGTTTGTAGCACGAAGGCCAGCTGAATCCATACTCCATGCACCTATGCGAAGCTTCATGTTGCCTTGTCGACTTTGTGTCGTGGCAGCCGTTGGATGCGTGACAACAGCAAACTACCGATTCAACATCTTTCATCGCGTGAGTATTGAATCAATGGTGAGTACAGGACTGCAGCACAGTAGAGACTTCACATGTTTTCTTGAGCCGAACCTGTGTACATCCACGCACGGTTTTGGCCGCCTGCAAATACATCTGTCATGACAGAGAGAACTATGTTGTGGATTAGGGGAACCATCCCAACAGGCCCCAAGTACCTACATAGCCTGAACCCTAAACCCTAAACCCCAAACCCTAAACCCACTTGTAGTCCCTTTACAGGGGGCCGCAGTTTGAACCGGAGGTCTCCTAAAGTAGAAGCTCGGATTTCTGTAAGAGGACCTTATGATGAAGGCTCGGGTACGTATCGCCTTTCTAGAATCTTGGGACCCTTTAAAAAAAGAAGCGATGATGCTCAGCAATGGATGAGGGTATTGAACTTCAGCTCTTCAGCCTTATGGTCCTTCTGAAAGCCTTAGTCCTAGGAATCCGGTAAGGGTCGTCTTTGCTCCGACTTTCGGAGATGTGCTGCTGGCTAAACCCTAAGCCGAAAGGACGTAGCCGAGTGTGCGCACCGAAAGACGTAGTTGCGTCCTGAAATCTCGCCTGACAGGGTCGAGTGCGAGTGCAAAGCGAAACCTAACTGTCCGAAGGGTCCAAGTACCACTATAGTAGGCTCTTAGTCGACATTCTGGTGCCCAAAAGTATATACTATATTGTTACTTGGGCCTTTTCATACTAGGGGCCCAAAAGTTTCAGCATGTTACTTGGACCCTTTGAAAACCCTAAACCCCAAACCCTAAACCTTTTCCACAGGCGCTGAAGGATTGTGCTGAGTGGTCGGGGGTGGTAGTTTGGGAAACTCAGGGATCCCTCAGCCGCGAAAGCAGGATTTAGGGTTTAGGATTATATAGGGCTAAGGGGGGTTAAGGGGTATGTAGGGGTTTAGGGTTTAGGGGCTTAGGGTTTAGGGCTCAGGGCGTTAGGGTTAAGGGGGTTTAGGGTTCAGGGTTTAAGGTTTCGGGGTCTTTGGAATGAGTACTAACCCAGAGGGTCCTGAGTTCCTATATAGTAGAATGTAGGGTTTCTATGTTAATGTTTGGAACCGTTACTAGTATTTAGGACCCTTTTTGTAATTTATTCTAAGACTAATTCTATTATTCAAAATCAGGAAAACATGATACTGAACATGATGATGTTTGCAATCCTGCATGGTCTTGATCTCGTTGCGCCATGCCATGCGCCAGAACCCTACTCAACGGCCCAAAGGCGCCAGATAGTGGACAGACAGAGGGTTTAGGGTTCAGGGTTAGAGTCACCAAGTCGGGCAGTTTTCTTTCACCCTAGGCCCCTGGACTGTCTTCTCTTTGAAGCAGAATCCAGAGGCATCGGGCAAGTATAGTTACAAATGTATAAAGTTAGGACTGTAGAATTTGGGGTCGGGGACTGAGGGATTTCTGGCTTAGGCTGTTAGGGTTCAGGGTTTAGGGTTTAGGGGTTTAGGGTTTAGGGTTGTTTCGCACGGCTCTGAGATGTTGGACCCTGCCGAATCAAACATTGGGCCGCTGACTCGAGGCGATGATCAGACGTGACAGAAACCATCCCAGCATCGTGATCTGGTCAATTTGCAATGAGAGGCTTGGATTTACAATTTAGCCCCAAAGCCGACACCTTTGATCAACACAAAAGACATAGTCGGTGACTTTTGCAATCTCTACTCGAAATCTCGAGGTGCCTATGATCCTATCCACCAGAGCTCTCCGTGGGTAAAACTTACAGCTCCACAGTCCAATGCCTACCTTCGCAAAACCTTGATAGGGTGTAGGGCCGTAGGGGATTTAGGGTTTAGTAACGTTTGGGGGGTTTGAGGTTTAGGGTTTGGCTCTCAGGCGTTTGGGCTTATGATTGTCCATTTCAATCTTGTCGAGATTCGCTAGAACTAAACCTAAACCCTAAACCCTAAACCCTAAACCCTTGAAAGCCGGTAGTTGGACCCTGAGCCGCCAAACCCCTTAGCAGGTTTATCGGTGCGGGCATGGGGTGTTTTTGGAAGCTCGCTGTCGTTGCTAACCACAGGCCTCGCCTGGATTGTCCAAGTGTGAGCGCCGCAACCACTAAATCCAAAAGCCCTAAAATCCTAAACCCGAAGCCCTAAGCCCTAGACCCTTAATAACCCTAAACCCGGAACCCTATACCGAAAACCCTAAACCCTTAAACAAGAACTGGACCCTAAACCCGAAACCCGATAAACCTTAAACCGGAAACCCTAAACCCTGTAAACCGTAAACCCCATAAACCCGGAGCCCTAGCCCCTGAACTCCAAACCCTAGCCCCTAAACCTTGAACCCTAAACCCTAAGCCCTCAAAAAAAAACTGAACCTTAAACCATATATAAACCCTAAACCCTATATAAACCCTAAACCCTATATAAACCCTAAACCCTATATAAACCCTAAGCCCTATATAAACCCTAAACCCGAAACCTCGAAGCCTAAGAGCTGAGGGCTCTTTGCAACTCGGACAGCGTCGTCGCCGATGCGCTGCGTCTCAAGGCTGGAGCACTTGAAGCCCATGTAGCGAGCCCAATACTCCTTAATTGGGTTTAGGGTTTAGGGGTTTAGGGTTTAGGGGTTTAGGGGAATATACCTTAAATCATAATGATAAGACCCTTATAGTTTAAGGTATATTGCGCAATTAAGGGGTATTGAGCTCTTGAAGCCCAAGTAGCAGCATTTTAAAGGGAGCCATGAAAGGTCCATAAGGGATCTATAAGGGATCTGTAAGGGGTTTAGGGTTTAGGGTTCAGGGTTTATATACGGTTTAGGGTTTAGGGTTCAGGGTTTAAGGTTTAGGGATTTAGGGTTCAAAGGGAGCCGGGTTACCGCTTAGGGGCTTTAGGGTTGAAGGTGTAATGGCTTATATTGGGTTTTAGGGGTACAGGGGTTGGGCTTATAATGGGGTCATGAGGGAGCCATACGGGATTTAGAAGGGGTCTAGAAGGGTTCTATCAGGTTTTTGGGTTTAGGATAGGGTAGAAGCCCAGCTAGCACGTCCAGTGAAAGGGAACTTTGAGGGATCTATAAGGGGATCCATAATGTATAAGGGTTCTACAAGTGTTCAATCAGGGCTTTGGGTTCAAGTTTGGGATTTACGGCAGAAGCCCAGTGACCGCTGAAGAGCCTTACCCTCAGGTGCAGATTTTCGCATATTTTAGGGGTTTAGGGTGCTGTAGGCTGTAGTGAACCCCAGAAAGTTGGAACATGGATTGGGGATGGCTTGTGCTGGGATCCCTCAAAGTGTACCTCAAGGGCATAAGGAGAGTACTGTTCCAACTTTCTGGCTCCTACTTTCAAGTATGTAGTGCGTACTTTAAGCCAAAGTGTCCTTATGTGCATAGTTCTCTGAAAAAAGGTCACTTTCAGTCTGGCCGACTAAGCTTCGGGCGTGGCCAATTGCATGGTGTACGTGTGCCCGTGGGAAGGAACGAAACTTCTACACTCGAGAGCTTGCTGCGCAGGCTACGTCCCCAAAGCCTTCAGCCAACAACCCGGGTATTTCAAGTCATCTACATTTGTTAGCAACACTGCACCGGCCTAACCAAGAAGCTGAGAGAGCTTTGACAACTCAAGGCCATAGCACATCGCCTGGATCCGTTGATGGGACGACCGGTTTCTGCAACTTGGCCGGATTTCTGCACCACTCGACGTTGGCACATTTAGGGTTTAGGGCAACCTTTCAGCCATGAGTGAACACGGAGCCAAAAACCCCCACCATGCAGTTGCATGTACTTGGAGGCTCAGGGGACTTAGTAAGTAGGTTATAAGTAGAGTTATAAGTACCCTAACTGGAGTTACCCCAATTATAACCTTACCTATAACCGACTTACTAAGTCCCCTGGGCCTCCAAGTATGGACAGCCCCAGACTGCTGAGTTGATTGTAGAGGTGTTCAGGCCAGGGCGACTGCAGCCTATTCTCCAGTGACCAGAGGCTGTCTCAAGCCCTAAGCCCACGGATTTCTAATGAAATGAAGTGTAACAACTCCTTACTGTGGGGTTTAGGGTTTAGGGTTTAGGGTAACAACTCCTTACTGTGGGGGACGGAAGACACGAGCTGCAGGATTGTTGCTGCGTTGACGGTTCGCAGGGGCAGAGGATCAGCGCCTTAAAGCCTCGGCTTTTTCGGGTTCAGAGAGCATCAGGCGAACTACAACGATTTCAACCGCAAGGACACGCCAATGGACGTGCTGCTGGACTGGCTAACATACCTCGATTTAGGCGGTGTTTTGCTTGGGTTAGACGAACTGGCGGCTTGCATCTCAGGATTTTGGATCTTCTTTTGGTCGGATAGCCTGGACAGAATAGGAGTTTCCGAAAATAAGGGGTACATGTTTGGGGGTCCTTATAATAAGGATCCTACTATTTATGGGTACTACATTAGGGTCCCCTATGTTCGGAAACCCCCAATGGTGTTGGGATGTAGTACCGCTTCCTGTTTCAAAGCCACGAAATACACAGAAGCTGCTGGGCAGAAAGCTTAGCTCCCAAGGGACTCCATTGGCTTCTCCTCCCTTTGTCAAACTTCAAGGCAGAACGACCCAAAAGCAAGCCAGCGCACTGAGCTCCGCAAAGCCCTGAATCAAACCTAAACTTCTGAGACCCAAACTATGTATGTATGATATGTACATGCATGTATTTGTATGTATATATATATATATATATACATGTATATATATATATATATGTATGTATGTATATATATATATATATGTGTCTATATATATATATATCTCTCTCTCTCTCTCTGTCTCTCTTGCTCTGTCTCTCTCTCTCTCTCTGTGTACATGTTTGGGTTTTGTCACGAGCCCAGAATGGGTTTCGACTACGGCCCAGAGATGTACGATCGATGGCATGCGGCTGCGCCCAAGGCAAGCTCGAAGTTCTGTACGGTCCATGACTCGAAACCAGTCCGGGAGCGGTAGAGGTCATGCTTGGATGGTTGAGGGTTTAGGGGTTTAGNNAATCCTGCATGACCTTGTATACATAAACTATGGGAATTATGGTACTATACTGTATGTGGGTCATGCAGAATTTTGTCCATCAACAGTAGAGGTCGTGGTTGGATGGTTGAGGGTTTAGGGTTTTAGGGTTTTGGGGTTTTTGAGCTTACAGATTAGGGTTTTGAGGTTTAGGCATAGGGGTACCCTTTAGGGGGGGGTGTCCGAGATAAGGTGGGATCCTCGGATGCATGTTGCAAGCACTTCGACAAGTTTATCCACTATCCCGGTGTCAGAAGATGGAGTTCAGCCTCCAATGTTTGTCCATCTATGTTTATGTTTTGGCGTGCACTTACTCTAGCATGCTATAACAGGGCTAGAAAGTACATGTTATGCTGCCGCAATGATCGCAACTTAGATTGATCGCCTAAACGAAAACGTGGCTGTGTCTAGGAGTCGCTTAGGAGTGTGGACGTTAGGTGTTGAAGTTCGTCTCTGTCTTTGTTGCCTCTAACCTTAGTGAGGTTGCATGTCCAAGCTGTTTATGTACATCAACGTTACAGCAAATGCTTTCCTCGAGGGCGTGACATAGCTCCATCACAATGGTCAGTTTAACCTTTCGCGGAGGGAACTTATCAACCAGGGTGGTGCTTGAGTTGGGATTTGTGTCTTGGGGTCGCCTACTGACCCCACAGGCCGGCTTTCCATCGACGTTTTAGTGGCTCGTTGGATGAAAGTCAAGCTTTATTTGCACAGGGTTTTGTTTGGTGGTTAGGGCTCGGATGTGGTGGGACGAACGGCAGGTGCCAGCCATCAGCAGTGAGACTTCGTCAGCCTACTCAGACAGAGGCCTGTGGCCGTTGGCTGTTGTAGGCTTCCGCTGCTTCCAGGTGGGATACTCTCAGGAACTTGTTACCTTCGTTACAAGCAAGTGTTGCAGCTTGAGTGACCAGGGTGCTGCACGATTAGCGATGAGTTACGTTCTCGTTCCGAAAAGACAGATAGTTCGTGAAGCATAATAAGGGCCTTAATCATGAGAATCCGGTGCAGAATCTCGAGAGTCCCCTGGGTTAAACACATAGTAGCACGTTATGATACAGTCTGTCCATTTCTGAAGTTATCCCTAAACCCTAAACTCCAAACCCTTGAATGCAGCTTCCTTGGCGACCTGTGAAGTTTCCAGACTCAGACGTCCTAAAGTTTAGGGTCCTGAACCCTAAACCCTAAACCCCAAAGTTTAGGGTTTAGGGCTCTGAAGCTGTCAAGTGCGGTTCTATACCGTTTCAACCCACGGGGACCCACCTTGCTGCTGTTTGTTCAAGGGTTCTACTGTAAGCCATGGAAGCCCATATGGGGATGCTACAAAAGTATGTTCTGCTTGGTTAAGGTAGCCTTTATTCCACGGGTTAGGTTCAGGGTCCGTGTTCCGTCAGTGGTATTCAGGCCTTGTGGCAAACGACCCAGTGGCTGGCCACGTCCGCGACTACGACGCTCGATCATTGTGTCTAGGTATACGGGTTCCGTTTACTTGGAGGTTCATGGGTAGTTATAAATGGGGTCATAAGTCCCCTTACTATATCGGTACTTTAAGGACCCTGAAAGGAGCCCTAAATCCTAAACCTCTACAGGAACCGTAGATTCTACTATATAGGTACTTTAAGGAGCCTTTGGGTAGTGATTGGGGTCGACATGCAGTGTTAGCATGAGCCTCAAGCAGAGAAGGAGCTGATCAAATAGGAAGTCTGAGCCCCTAATCCCTAACCCCTAAACCCTAAACCCAAAACCCTTAAACTCCTAAACCCCTAAACCCCTAAACCCTAAATCCCAAACCTTGACATAAGCGGGCAACAAATCCTTGACATGAGCGTGGAGGACCTCGGGTCTGCCCCCTTTCAGGGAACTTTAGGGTTCTAGGAGTGCAAGAATATAGGGTTTCCTTTTTTAGGGAACCCATAGGGTTCCATCAGAGGGTTTGCTTTGAGGACTTCGGGTTTAGGGTTTAGGGCTGAGGGTGTAGGGCTCCAGATGGAGCTCCGAATGATCCGTAATCGTACACTCTCATGGTCTGGCCCTAGTATATTTAAAGTATAATATAGGGGCCGAAATTATTACCAACACTATTCTGGGGGTTCCTTATTGTGGTTATAGTAAAGTATGCCTCAAAACCCTATTCTAATTGTGAAGGCCCCTGCATCATATGTTGCCGCCACCCCCACCCCCCGCCATCAAAAAACAGAGCCCAGGACCCTAAACCCTAAACCCTAAACCGACCCCCACCCCCCGCCATCAAAAAACAGAGCCCAGGATACCGAGCATCCGGGCTGGGGGGAGACTTCCCAGGTGCATTTGTTGGAGGGATGTCGGGCCTTGGTATTTCAATAAGGGTTTAGGGTTTAGGGTTGAGGTCTAAATGTTTTGTGAAGTAATCTCTGTGTGTAGCTTCGATGTAGTATAGGCCCAAATCGTGCGCCAAGAGGGCTTATGATTCTCGCCGAAGTATAGATCTTGTTAAACACCATGGCACTGTTTAAGGCTCCAACTGCAGTTCGTGACTAAAGAGGCCTATTTCGGCCCTTCTGACCCTAAACCCTAAACCCTAAACCCTAAACCCTAAACCCTAAACCCTAAACCCTAAACCGCAATAGCAGAGTTGAAGAAGATCCAGCTGCATGGAGGTTTGCATTTTCCGGTGAAGCACATTGACCTGTCGAGAGCCCAATACCCCTTAATTAAGGAATATACCTTAAACCATAATAATAATAACAATAATAATAATAATATAATAAGAATAATAATAATAATAATATAATAATAATAATAATAAGCCCCTTATAGTTTAAGGTATATTGCTCAATTAAGGGGTATTGGGCTCTCTGGGTCTCAGTAGCTTCAAGCAATGTAGGGCCCAAGTGTGCTGCCCGAGGTGCAAGGGCTTGCAAGAGCACACCTGCACCATTCCTGCGAAACCCTGAACCCTAAGCTGAAGCCCCAAACCCTAAAACCTAAGCTTCCGAGGATGAGCGCCGAAACCCTAAACTTAAGCCCTAAACCCTAAACCCTCAACTTAAGCCCCGAGAGGTGGCCTGGCAAAACATCCTGAACCGCTCCTTCGTGGCTGGCGGCTTCACTTGGACAGGCCGACCTCTACGGGTTTAGGGTGTTGGGTTTTGGGTTTAGTTAGGGTTTAGGGTTTAGGGTTTAGGGTTTAGGGTTTAGGGGGGTTTAGTTAGGGTTTAGGGTTCAGGGTTAAGGAGTTCAATTTTCGAATACCATAACGGGGATGTATAGTTTGTTGAGGAGTTTAATTCCGAATACCAGAACAATGATGTATAGTACATAAGTAGTATAGTTTGTTGAGGAACTTAATTAATTTCGAATACCAAAACAATGATGTATAGTTTGTCAAGGAATTTAAGTAATTTCGAACCATAACAATGATGTATAGTTTGTTGCGGAATCTAATTTCGAATACCACAACAGGGATGTATAGTAAATAGTAGAGTTTAATGATTATGGCATTATGGTAACGTAAATTAACTTCCTTAACAGGAAGGCAGAACAATCCTGCTTCACCACAGTCCCGAAAAAACCCTAGGCATGGCCGATTACACCTATATTATAGGTGAATAAGGGTTTAGGAGTTTAGGGTTCAGGGTTGGGGGTTTAGGGTAGGTTTAGGGGTTCGGTACCTTTGTAGGGTTCCTTCTTCTAGTTTCTTTTATTTATAGACTTCTTCAACAGGTAAGGCTTTTTTCTGAAACCCAAGCCCTTTCTAAACCCTAAACCCTAAAGCGTTTTATAGACTTCTTCAACAGGTATGACTTTTTGTCTGAAACCGAAGCCCTAAACCCTGAAGTGTAAGCGGCGCGGAGCCTGGAAGGTGATCATTGGGTTCAGGGCTTTCAGGCTGCGAAAATGAAAGAGCCAGGTCAATATGGGACTTTCCGAAAATAAGGGGTACCTTATTTTGGGGTCCTTACCATCAGGATCCTACTATGTAGGGTACTATATTAGGGTCCCCTATTTTCTGAAACCCCCATATAAGGTTGCGCTTATTCATTAGAGGAAGCTGCACCAATGCCTTGCGCAGTGATGGTGCACGGAGGCCCTGGCATACCACATACAAGGAGGGTTCTATAAATTAAGGTCCTTGTTTAGGCCCCCAAAACAGTACGGCACGCTTCTAGGAAGGACCTAGAAGGGACCCTACTTCAGAGAACGAGACGGATGGGCACTTTAGGGGTCGATCCGATCCGGATCAGACATGCATGTCTTCAGCCACTATGCCCAGCACCCTCCCGTCACCTTCCCCTTAGGGGTTAGCCGCCGGTAGTAGGGGGGTAGCAGAAGGCACCGTGGATATCAGGGCTTGGGGTGTAGGGTTCAAAAGAACATCTCGGCCATTTTGAGGGGATCTTGAACACATCCATTACTTTACTTAAAGGTTCATGCAACTGGTTATAAATTATCAGGTAACGGTACTTATGATTACCTATAACCCTAGTTGAGGTACCTATAACTGTACTTACTATGTCGCATGAAACATGCTATGTAGTGCCTTCGGATGCTGCCACGCGGGAGCCAAAAATAGTCCCATGAACCTCCAAGTAGACCTTCGAGCCATAGCCCGAAACAAAGTCTAAGGGGCAGAGGTGGAACTCAGAACACCCCCCAAACCAAATTTGTTTAGGGTTGAGGGTTCAGGGCTTTCATGGAGCAAGAGCACCCGAAATCCGGAATCCCTGGGTAGCGCTTTGTCAATCGAATGTTGCACCTTCCAAAGCAGGAACTACATGTCAAGGTCCGGCCCAGGAATACACAACACCCTACATAACTTCAGAGAAACAGGCGCGCAACAAAAATCCTCAAAGGCCTACCTTAAGCTATCATAACCTTTTATTGTAGGTCCTTATTACAACCCCCGATATAGAATTTATGGGGACCCTACCAAAAAAATAGGGCTTGGTAGCTTAAAGGACACCCTAAAGCCCTGAATCCTGAAGCCCTAAACCCCTAAACCCCAAACCCTAAACCCTAAACCCCAACCCTAAACCCTAAACCCTAAACTCTAAAGCCCTAAATCCTGAAGACCTAAACCCTAAACCCTAAGCCGCACATTCCCCGTGAGATCTCCTGGCAGGATGGGACTACCGAGGCGAGCCTACGCCCTACCAGTGGCCGGATGTGAGACACGGCGAAGATGACGTCGGGTTTAGGGTTTAGGGGGTTCGGGTTTAGGGGTTCAGGGGTTTAGGGGTTTAGGGGTTTAGGGTTTAGGGTTTAGGGGTTTTGGGGTTTAGGGGTTCAGAGGTT
>CAJNDV010001348.1:23679-42155 GCA_905221635.1 Symbiodinium sp. CCMP2456
AGACAGACAGACAGACAGACAGACAGACAGACAGACAGACAGAAACACAGACAGACAGACAGACAGACAGACAGACAGACAGACAGACAGACAGACAGACAGACAGACAGACAGACAGACAGACATACATACATGCAGACATACATACATACATACGTACGTACATATATTTACGCACATATATACATACCTGGTCCGTCATCCTCATGTTGGGATTGTGGCAGGCTTGCTGGACGCCACCCAGCGAAAAGCCACGTGGGTCAAACTTCAGTCAACCCTGGGCCAACCCTGACCCATACGGCACGAGAGTAGAGCCAATTTAAACCCTGGGTATTTCTGTGGCTGGTTTGGTATCCTCAAGGTTCGCGACTCTGCACTCCTGAAGCCTGCGCCCTAAAGTCTAAACCCCTACCTTGAACCGTACGAAAACTACGAGAACCCGTCTATACTAAATCCAATCCTTGTAACCGGAGCCCTGTAGACCATAAAGCCTCAGTATCTCTATATCACGTCAGTAGCTGAGCAGATTATACTAACACTGTTGGGGTTGATATAGCCGTTAATATATCCCTTCCACAATTGAAAGGTTATCGCTTCTTATTGGGCCTGGGAACTTAGAAACTAGGAAACTCAGAAGCCTTCCAACGACCTAGAACCCTAAACCTCTGAAACCCTAAACCCCTAAAGCCTAAACCCTTGTTCTAGCCGGGCGGGAGGCAAAACCAACAACCCTCAACCCCTAAACCCCTGAACCCTAAACTCTTAATCCCTACAGCCCTAAAGCCCTAAACCATACTGTTGATGATCTGAATCCTGCATTACCTCCAGGACCCTAACCTGTGAGAACCTTGGTATAGTCCTTATTATGGGTAATGCAGGATTTATATCATCAACCGTAAATCCCTTAACTGTGTAAGGTACATTGTCCATCTGCTCCCTCATTGGAACTGGGAGGAGGACAGCTGTACCTTGGAGTTTCCCAACCCCTCCAAGCTTAGTAACTTAGGGTTTAGGGTTTCGGGCTACTTGGAGGGTCAGGGGACTTCGTAGTAGTTGTTTCATAGAGTCTACCCTAGGAGGGATCCTAATTCCGGTAATGGTTATGAGTTATGATACTCATCACTTTTTTTAGAGCAATAGGCATCATAACCCCAATCACGTTCCCTTTCTGGTATTTTTAGCTCTACTTTTTACCGACTTACTCGGTCCCCCGACCCTCCAAGTAGGATTTGCTCCACAGATCGAAAACAGGCTTCTTGTACTGGGTGGCACTGTGGGAGACTGTGAAAAATCCGCATTCTGGTTCTTATAGAGGCACCTGTTCATAAATACTTTTCTGGGCCCCGAAACTACAACTCAGTGTAGGATTGCAGGATCGGCGTGCTTGAAAGCATGCAACCGGCGAATCGTAATGACTTTCGGGAAGTTGGTTGGGCTTTTGGATTGCAGACTCCACCCGGCTGCGCAGAGCTCGGCCTGGGTTTAACTACGTTTTTGCAGCACTCTACCTTGAACTCGCTTTACAACCTGCTAGTGTCGCAAATTCAACCATCTGTACCTCGCAATTCTCGAAGGTTTGGCCTTCAACTCCTCCGCCCTGTAAGCCCGGGGTCTGCAAATAACACCCTTTATTGCCCTGAAGCCGTTCAGCACCTGGTTCGTTGCTGCGGCTCAGAGGCCCTGAAGCCTGCAAGCTGTAGGCAACAACAAGTTTAGGGTTTAGGGCTCCAAACCCCAAGCCCTAAACCCTATGACCCACAAATTCCAAAACTTAACTCCGACTTCAACTGAGCCGGAAACTAGACAGCCCTGATGCGGACAGAGGTCTGGAGAATTTGGTTAGTCGTTCGAATTCCGAGCAGTCCATAGATACCTGTAGTTTCCATTATCCCGAACCCCTTGTCCAAGCACCAAGGCTCCTGTTTTAGCAAAACCCAAGCCTGGCCAAGGCAGCGGCACCTGTCGGAAAGTCGGCTCCAGCGGCGCAATGCTCGTGACGGTTCGGGGGGTTGGGGGTGGGTGGTGTGAGGTTCGGGGTCCTGTAGTGTTTACGGATGAAAGGTTAGATTATGGGTTTCAGGTTTAGGGGTTCTGGGGGGCATATCGGCGGCTATAGTCGTAAGCTCGTGAGGTTGAAGGGTGTGAAGAGTGTGTATTTATCCTTGATCCTGGGCCGAGCGCAACTTGTTGAGGCAGTTCTTACAAGACGGTAAGCTACCGTGATTAGCCTACTTTCTTGTTGCGTCCTCATATAAACCCTAATACATAACTCAAAGAGGGTCCCCCCAAAGGCTCGGCTTGGTGAAGGTAAAGCCCCCTAAACCCTAAACCCTAACCCTAACCCTAACTTAGTTCCCCAATACCCAACCTTATAATCTAGTGGTAATCTGAAAGTTTATGCTTTTATTTCCCTGGCTTATGTGGAAGTAAGCTAAGCCTTAAACGCTAAGCTTTTGGAGAACGCTGGCTAGCACCCGCTGCGTGCGCAGGTCTGGGTGTACTCCAACGTTGAGGAGGCCAACTGGGCCAAAGACGCTTACCTTGTTGCTAAATGTAGGGGTCTGAATAATTACCAATACTGTTTTGGGGTTCCTTTATTATAATTATAGTAGAATGTGCCCCAAAACCCTGTTCTAATTAGTATGGCCCCTACATTTTGTCATAATGGGTTGCTTTGCAGAGACATGAACCTCCTCTTTAGGTACCTGCGCTTTCCGGCACTAACGAAGTGAGCGGCTCTTGCTGAAGACCTAAGCCGACAGGCTTTTATCGGTGCGCATGGCTTCAGGCGGATGGACGGAAGAATGTGTGTGCGTGTGTGGGTATACAGATATGTATATACATACATAAACATATACATATACATATACACATGTATATTATAAATATAAATATATATATATATATATATGTATATACGCATACACATGTGTGTGTGTGATTGTGCGCGCATGCATGTGCGTGTTTTGGTTTACATACATACACACGCTACACATACATGCATTTAGAAGCATACATATCTACACACCTACATACATGCATGCACACATACATACAAAAAATATGGTCGGAGGTTGTAGGAAACTGTGGGGTAGATCGTCAAGATGGGCATCAACAGGATTTGTAGAAGCCCAGTTACTTCCATCGCAGGTTGCTGTCCCTATATATACAGAACTTCACTGCCCGCTGTATATTTCGACAGGTACATAGACAGATAGATTGCTGGCATGTATGCAGTGGGTCGGTACAATTAGGTAGGTAGGTCGGTTGGTCGGTAGGTAGGTAGCTGGCTAGCCCTTCAGGCAGGTAAGAGGCAGGTGTGGGTGTAGGTAGGTAAGGTAGGTAGAGCCCCTCCGTACGCTCGGAGAAGCTGTTGCTGCACGTCCCCACACAGCAGACACTGGATGATCCCTAAGACCTAAGCCTGACGAGCGGCAAGCCTTAAACTGCAGTGCACCCTACGACTTATGAGCAGGCCCCATGCCCCAACACCAGGCTATCGACTCAACCTCTCCCCTAAAGTGTGAAGCGAGTCTGGCATCCTAAACTATCAACGCCTTGTGTCACGGTGAGGTCAACCCCATGGCATCACCAAGCCCATAGTTTCCTACAAGCTCTTCGTTTCAAGAAGCTGCTGAACCCTAATCCTACACACAGGCGGTGGCTGAGTGTCCTGCTGTGCACAAGCCGCAGTTCCGAACAAGCCCTGCAATGCGGGTCCTTGCTACGTAGGAGGGAAAGAAAAGCCCGAAAGCCGTGGAAGGTCGAGCTGATACATCCAAACGGCACGTCCATGGGTCGGCAGAAGTCGACGCCTTGCTCTCACGTGGAATGGGAGGCTCTGGGGAGTGGAGGGGTGTGTTCGTCCTTTCAGGGCCTCGATTGATGAGTGCGTGTGCGTGCGTGTGTGCTGTGTGTTTGTGTGTGTGTGTGTTTGTGTTCTGGGGTTTGGAGTCGAACTGTCACTATCTTGGCATCTTCCTCCTTCTTGAGGGTTCAGACTGCGGTTTGACGAGGGCTGGGGGTGTAGAAAGTGAGGGGGTCGTGGGGATCTCTGGCTTGTGGATTGCAAGTTCAGGGCTTAGGTGGAAGTGGGTGTGCGATTTTTGATTTACAGCGGATTCTGAATTGCGAGGGTGTTAAGTCGAGTCCTTCAAGGTTAAAGTGGGTGTAGGAACTAGATGGGATGCTTACACAGGCCCCAAGAAGTAGAATCTATCATTTCCAGGAGCCCGGAAACACTAGACCCCAACGACAGGCCCTTAGCGCGGGGCCGGGAACTTGTTTGGCGGCCTATTCTCAGTACTGTGCCCCAAGAAGTTAAGCCACACACTGCAGTAGCCCATCATGTAGATAACGAGGCTTCTTAGAAGCAACCGATGCAAGCTTGTGGAACTACCCTGCTTGCGTTTGAGACTTTCTGACTCTTGTCCGGTGCATGAAGGGGGTGCCTACTGGAGCTGGTGTTGAGCAACGAAACCTTATAAAGCCCAGAGCCATAAAACCAGGACCTTACAAAACAACATCGTAAAACCTAAGCTTAGGTCCTAAGTAATTTGTGCCTTAGTACTAAACCCTAAACCCTACATTCTCAGGTACCATTCCTTGCTGGCAACCTGACGGCCAAAGGATACGTGAAGGGGAAGGTGGCCGTGGGTTGGATTCTCGTTTGGACACGGTTTAGTCTAGGGTCTCTGAGGGGAATTCCCCTAAACTCAATCAACCCTAAACCCTAAAGTTGGGATCTCGTTTTGCATCGGTTCGAAAGCTTCCTCCAAGTGTTCTATAATGTAGGGGCATGAAGCTTAACATTTGGAATCGGGTTTGGGGGGTATCCTATTAAAGTATCCGTTTAGGTTTTCTTTAGGTTCATGGCTTACACTAAACCCCAAACCGCGGAACCCTAAATCCTAAACCCTAAACCCTAAACCGTGGATTTTAGGTGCTCGGGCTTGGAAGTTCAGGGCTGGAAGGGATCTACCCATGCCCTGGATCTGGGCATCTTGTGTTGGCTTACCTATGGCTTTCATGGTTGGAGGTTCGTTCATGGGTATAGTTATAAGTAGGGTTATAAGTAGGCTAACTATGCTTATATGCCATATTAGGGGACTTATAACCCTACTTATAGCCAAGGAACCTCCAAGTGTATCGGAATTTCGCGGAAAGAAGTCGGGTAGGGCTTGAAGGTTCGGGAAGACTCGAGAAAGAATCTTCCAAGCCGTTCATCGCCTCATCGCCCAGCAGCAAGGGCAGTTTGCTTGCGCATTCAGCCGGCAGCTAATCCCTAAACTGCCGAAGACTCATCGCCCTAACCCCTAAACCCTTATAAGTTAAAGACTCCCGGTATCCTCGAGACTTTGGGCAGTCTAGGACGCTGGGAACGATAGAGTCCTAGTCGTCGGAGCCTTGGAACTATGATGTGTTCAATTCAGCTGGGCTCTACCACGCCCTAAACCCTAAACCCTAAACCCTAGAGTCGACGTTCGCCATATTCAACCGCAGAGACGCGTAAAGTTGAAGCTGGACCTTGTGAGCCCGCGCCTGCAACATTGGCAAAGATCTGCGAGGGGAACCCAACATCTTTTCTTTCGGAATTGATAGCAACATGGAGGCCTCAAGAAAGAGGAGGGCTGTACAGTATTTCTTAAGAGGCCCAGAATCACTAAACCCTAAACCCTAAACCCTATAACTCAGAGACCTGTCATGCGGGAGAAAGGGCCACTGCACTTTAAGACAAAAAACCTATAAACCCTCACACTGCTTCCTAAACGCTTTGGGGCGGACACAACAAGAAGCTTCGAGCCGACAACCCAGAGAGCCCGATACGCCTTAATTAAGCAATATACCTTAAACTATAACCCTAGGCTTCCAGGGACCTTATTATTGGGTCCTTAAGGGGTCTAGGGCCCTAACTATAAGGTCCTTGGAAGCCTTGGGTAAGGGGCTTATTATTATGATTTAAGGTATATTCCTTAATTAAGGGGTATTGGGCTCTCTGGGAATGGACTGGGAGGTGGTGCAGTCTGCCACGGTCCACACGACAGAAGCGCCAAAAGCGCTCCGTCTCCGCATCAAGGCACGGGTTTAGGGTTTTAGGGTGTAGGGTTTAGGGTTTAGGGTTTTAGGGTGTAGGGTTTAGGGTTTAGGGTTTAGCGTTTAGGGTTTAGGGTTTTAGGGTGTAGGGTTTAGGGTTTAGGGTTTACCCCCTGGTGCTTAGTAGGGAATGGGGGAGTGGATCCTTTTAGTAGCTCCTATATACAATCCCCAGGTAGGAATCCCCAGAATCCATGCTCCCCATGACCTGGTAACGAAGCACCGCGGGGCTTTAGGGTTTACGCCGACGTGGGCTCAGGGTTTTGGGTGGGGGACTTCGGACTTTAGGATGGGGCATGATGGGGCTTGAGACGAGCTTGAATAAGTTGATATTGTACGTGAGTGCTCCCTGCTATAATCATATGATGCCCTATGACCCGAAACCCTTCTCTAAAGATTCAGGCCCCTGTAGTATCGCATCTTCCGAGACCGCTGTTACGGTTAGGTTTTTGTCGGGGTCGGGGTGTCGGTCTCTGAAGTGAAAAGGCAACAGGTCCAGTTGTCACGTGTGCTGGACAAAGCGCAAACTTCGATTCAATTTACAACTGACCTAGCTGATCCTTTTCCACAGCTCCGAGCCTTTACCTGAACTGAAAGATTGGATAGCCTTGTTCTATACTAATCCCTTCCACCGAATATTTGTAATAACGGCCCCCCCAATAGAAACTTGGAAAGTGTTTGTGGGGGTGTTTTTATCTCCACTTCCACTTTTGAGGGGTCCTGCACCCGCTCTGGCTGTTGCTCCCGCGCTTGCTTTTGCTCCTGCCTTTGCTGCGTCTCTTGCGCCTGCTCCTGCTCTTGCTGTTGCTCCTGCTTTGGCTGCTCTTGATCTTGATGTTGCTGTTGCTTTGCTCTTACTCCTGCTCTTGCTGTTTCTCCTGGTTTTCTCTTGCTCTTACTCCTGCTCTTGCTCTTGCTTTGGCTCTTGTTCTTACATAGTCTTACTGTGCTCTGAGGGTCAGTTGGTGCCTCGAAACCTTCCCAAATTACAGGGCAGGGATAGTTTCGGGAGGGCCCCAAAGTGATTTAATAATGTCTAGGGGGTGTTTAATAAATGGGGGAAAGGGATTATACATGGTTAGTATCCTACCGTTTGAGTGAATGGAGCCGTACTTGGAGGGTCGGGGGACATAGTTTTTTATAGAGTTATAAGCATCATAACCCCAATTAGGATCCCTTTTAGGGTACTTATAAGTCTACTTATGACCCACATACTAAGTCCCCCGACCCTCCAAGTAGGGAAAGATTGAAGCCGGAGCCGTGCTCGCAAAAAGGAGTGGACAGAACAACGAAGGGTTTAGGGTTTAGGGTTTATAGGGTTTAGGGTTTAGGGTTGAGGGTTTAGGGTAAGATCCACAAGTCAACGATCTGTAGCTGCGGAGATTCGTAGCATAGCAGCCATGAGTTCCCCAGCCATATATGGGAGTTTCCCAAAATGAGGGTACCTTATTTTGGGGTCCTTGTAATAAGGGTCCTACTATTTAGGCTACTATATTAGGGTCCCCTATTTTTGGAAACCCCCATATCCCGAAACTGGTTGAGATAGCATGGGAGGTTCGAAGTGCTGCATGTTTAGCCCACTGCGGCTTCCAACCCGAAACCCTAAACCCATCTGGCGGCGGGATGCCAGCTGAGCAACAGAGCCGAACCAATCCTCACCAGTCTTGTCAGGACGGCGTGGGCGAGGGCGGTGTCATTGCAAATGGACAGGACCGTGCGGAAAGGGGACAAAGCAGAATGAAATTCTGGGTGGCAATTTGGGAACTTAAAATTAGACTTGTGGTTCTTATAGAGGTACCTGTTCATAAATACCTTCCAGGGCCCCGAAACTAGAACCCAGATTTGAATAAACCACAAGCATGCCTAAGACCTCAGTTAGAGATCGACCATCGGCAGCCGACCCACCATGATTTATTGCGGAACGGTGCGACTCTGTGTGCTAGCGGTTGAGGGTTTGGGCCTCGGGTGCTTGCTTATTGCTTAATGGTAGGTCTAGAGTTGCCCTAAATCCTGCACCCGGAACCCTGAACTGTTCAGAGCTTAGGTTTCGAGAGCCTTTGACCCTAAGGGTCCATGTACCCAAATAAATAGTGATACCTTGGCCTTAAAGCAGCCCCTATATAGGTACTTTGGGGCCAATGTCTATACTATATGAATACATGGACCCTTAGGGTTACCCAAGATCTCGCCCCAGGATGTAGCGCTTCTATCAGTCGATGTGGTCGATGCACAGGGAAGTGTCGTCCCTACGGCGGCCTCAATGGAAGCTTGCACGTGTTTGATGGTTTTGGACCACGGTTTAGAGTTTAGGGTTTAGGATGGAGGATGGAAAGCCCCAAGATGCGCTGTATTTGCAGCAGGTTGCTGTCCCGATGTATCCAGAGTACAATCCACAAAAGTATGGTCACTGGCGCGAGCGCAAATAATGGTTCCTAAACCCAAGCCCTAAAACCTAAACCCTAAACCCTGCAAGCCCTAAACCCTAAACTTCACTTGTCAGTAAACTTAAAATTAACCGGGCTTCGGGGATGCACAGGGGGAACTTTGTAAGAAGTGCCCGGACCCTCAAATCTAAAACCCTGAAGCCGTAGACCACACACAACTCGAAACCTACGGGGTGCTTGAAGGGTTTATAGGGTTCCCTAACGTTAACGTTGGGATTTATGGACGCTTTTGGGGGAGGCCGGAGATCTGCCATCAAAGCCTAAGTTTCGAGGCCTCACGCCCGAGTTAAGAACAAATGGGACCATGCAGTTTCAGAGAACCTTCGGGGTGCTACCTATCTGATCCTAAAGGCTGGCCTCTACTTCCCCAATCTAAACAATAAGCCCTAACCCTAAACCCTTAACCCTAACCCTAAACCCTAAACTCTAAACCCTAAACCCTAGACCCTAACCCTAAACCCTACTATACTGGAGAAGTAAGGTTCTATAAGGGCTTATCAGCGACGTGGAAGGGCACTACGTAGGGGTTCCATACCTGGGTGGCACTTTGGGAAACTTTAAGAGTTCCCATATCTTATGGTTCTTGTAGAGGTACTTAATTATTCATAAACACTTTTCAGGGCCCCAAAACTACAACCCAGATCATGGTTTCTGGGTTTTGGTGTATGGGCTGTGCTCCTACAATACAAGGATTCCCAGGGTCAGCGTATACAACTAGATCGGTGCAGGGACCCGGTGGGCATACTGTTGGTTTAAGGAGGTTTTGAGGGGTATTAAGGTTGACGGGGCAGTGTTGAATGCTTGCGCTAAGGATTGCATAGGTGATTGGGATTGGCACTCCAACGCCTCAAAGCAAAGGCTATTTGAGATGATATAGGTAGCACTCCAAAACGGTTCAAGGTTATCTACTCTACAACACTTGTCCAGCTGACTAGGGCAGCTAGATGTTAGCCAAGTATTGAGGGTTGTTCCTAAACCCTGCCTGGACCCCAAAGTTTAGGGGTCCTTATTATGAATTCTTTATGTAAGTCCTTAAAGAGGTAGGTTATTTGGGGGTTAAGGTGAACCCTAAACCTTTAACCCCTCCCTGTCACATGTCCTCCAAAGCTTCTGAGCCGGGAGCGATTCTTTTGCCATCATCGGGTAGGTCGCCTTGACAAACAGAATCCCTAAGGGTCCATGTATTCATATAGTATATACACTGGCCCCAAAGTACCTATATAGGGACCACATTAAGGCCAAAGTATATACTATTAGAGTACATGGACCCTTAGGGAATCATGTCTCGGAGCATCTTATACTACACTTGCGTCAGGGACTATATGGTAGAACATGGTCGAAGCCCAAAAGTTGGACACAGAGCAGCCTCAATCCTTAAGAGTAATCTATAGGGAATCCCAGCACTATTTGACCTTAACCCGGTTTCCAACTTTTTTTGGGGGGTTTACTACAAAGGGACACTGTTGCAACTTAGGGCGTAGGCTGCTGTACTTGCACATGTAGCGGAGTCATGCCACGCCGGCTTCCGAATTATCCCACAGCCTGAACACTCTCCGCAAAGGTTTAATCAGACCGACTGATTGTAAAGCCCATAAATTTAGTTCCCCAATACCCCCAACCTTTAAACTTTTCGGGTTCTTGCAACTTAGTAGTAATCTGAACGTTTAACCTTTTATTTCCCTGGCTTATTGGGGAAGTAAGTAAACCCTCCCTAAACCCTAAACTAAAAAAGCAGTGCAAAAACCCGAGGTCACCTTTTCTGTTGAGGGCGGTGGTGGTGCCAGGCTGCTTGGGTCTTTGAGTAAGTCGGAAAGTATGATCATACGAGATTACACCACCAAGCCCTCTTCCAAATTTTTGAGGCCTCTATAACCATGCTACAGTTTGGGGTTCAGGATGTTCATTCGAGATCTACTCATCCTGAATGCTGCGAACAGGCTAGATGTTAGTTTTCGTGCGTACGCATCCATTGAGCTTGGGCAACGTTCGCAGGGATGCCACCTAAACTGGTAGGTGAAGGCCGACATCGGTGCTCCATGCACACTCAATCGACATCGTAACCCCACACCATGTACACATGCCCAACCGCCTATAACCCGAAGCTCCTTGGACACTTTGGCTCTTGACTTTGATTCAAACAATGCGACACCTCAATCCCAAGGCTGCGAAGCCGAATTGCTTGCAGTAACTTGAGCCCGGAAGCCTCAAGCCCTGAATCCTAAACCCCTATTCTAACAAAAAGCGTTCAACAAAGAAGCAACTGTTGCACAACCCTCAACTTCCCACAGGCCCCTTAGTAGCTCCTTTTTGGGATTACCTAATAGGATCCTAAATAGTAGCCACAGAAAGGAACTACTATGGGGCCTATGGGTATAGAGCACCTACAGCGTCCTTTGACGCCCTTCAGACTTCAGTCTACTTGGAGGGTAGGGGGACTTAGTAAGTGGGTAGTAAGTAGACTTATAAGTACCCTAAAAGGGATGTTAATGGGGGTTATGATACTTATAACTCTATAAAATAACTACTTACTAAGTCCCCCGACCCTCCAAGTACTATCCCCAAATCCCGAATCTTAAAGCCTAAACCCCACCGTCCCCCAGTCATCTACTTACGGTTTAGCGTTTAGGGTTTAGGGTGTAGGGAAGGACATATATACAGAAATCATGCAAACCCTAGACCCTAAACCAAAAAAAAAAAACAAAATCACGTGGACCGCAACACTTGGAGGCCCAGGGGGCTTAGTAAGCCGGCTATAAGTCGGGTTATAATTGGGGTAACTCCAGTCAGGGTACTCATAACTCTACTTATAACCTACGTACTAACTCTCCCCTGGCCCTCCAAGTATACGTCCAGAAATCATGCAAACCCTAAACCCTAAAGCCCAACAAAGCCCTATACCTTAACCCCTAAACCTTAAACCCTAAACCCTAAACCCTAAACCCTAAACCTTAAACCCTAAACCCTAAACCTTAAACCCTAAACCCTAAACCCTAAACCGTAAACCCCAAATCACGTAAACCCCCAAAAAAGAGGATCCTTGGGACGTCCAACGGAGACCCGGCGAGCCTCGATTTGAACACCTCGCCCACGCGGCGAGCCTTTGGGGGACGGCCTCTTGGTTTTGCGCGGGTTTTTAGGGTTTAGGGTTTAGGGTTTAGGGTTTGGGGTTTAGGGTTTAGGGTTTAGGGTTTAGGGTTTAGGGTTCGGTGTTTACCTGGACCCCAAAGAACCTACCTTTTTGGGGTTCCTTGTTATGAATTCTTTATATAAGTCCTTAACAAGGTAGGTTATTTGGGGTAGGGCTTATAATTTTAGGGTTTAGGGTTGAGGGCTTAGGGTTTAGGGCTTGGGGTTTAGGGTTTAGGGGTTTACACTATAAGCCCTAAGCCCTTAAACCCGAAACCCTAAAAGGGTTTAGGCTTGTCGGACCTACGTTCGGAGGTTTTGGTTTTAGGGGTTTTGGGGTGTTTGATGGACTTGATCAGGAGGTTTCGGTGGGAGTGCACGGCAGAATTGCAGATGGTCGTGCTCAGGCAATCCGCAAAATGGTTTAGGGTTTAGGAGTTTAGGGTTTAGGGCTT
Organism: Symbiodinium sp. CCMP2456; assembly: GCA_905221635.1. Lineage (NCBI taxonomy): Eukaryota > Dinophyceae > Suessiales > Symbiodiniaceae > Symbiodinium > Symbiodinium sp. CCMP2456. The sequence continues at coordinate 35,798 of CAJNDV010001348.1, forward strand.
AGGGTCCGCTAAACCCTCGTAGACACCGGATTCAGCACTTATAAAGCCTCCATAACCCCCAAAACCGACGCCTCCCAAACCGTACAAGTCCTGACCCCGAACAATCCTTGCAACTTCTATAACTTAGTTCCCCAATATCCAGCCTTTAAACTTTTTCGGTTCTTATAACTTATATAGTAGTAATCTGAAGGTTGAACCTTTTATTTCCCTGGCTTATTGGGGAAGTAAGTATCAATAAAGAAAGCAAAACCCTAAGGGTCCATTGTACCCGAACAGTATAGACTTTGGCCTGAAAGTAGTCCCTTTTCTAGGTACTTTGGAGCCAAAGTATAGACTATTTGGGTACATGGACCGTTGGGGTAAAGCCCTGACTCAACTGCCCGGCCCGCTCTGCTGACCGGCCTGCATCCATCCATCCCCCTAAACCCTAAACAATAAACCCTAAACCCTAAACCCTAAACCCTAAACCCTAAACCCTAAACCCTAAACCATCCATCCTGAAGCTCGAGGCTCATGGCCGTGCTTCGGCCGACCGTGCCCGCGCAGGGTGCGCTCAGAGTTACTGCCACGTCTCCTGGCCTGGCCTCGGACAGCCTCGAGCTAAAGGCTCCTTACCGTGGGTTTAGAGTTTAGGGTTTAGGGTTTAGGGTAGGGGTTTAGGGTTTGGGGTTTAGGGTTTAGGGTTTAGTTATAAGTGGGATTATAAGTTCCCTAATATCGGTTTATAACTGTAGTTACCTACTTATACCCCGAACCTCCAAGTATGATGGATCGGGTGATGGTTGGGTTTTTGGGACTGAGCGGTAGTAGCATAGGTAGGATCAGCGAGATTGAGCTGAAACGCTTCCTGCTGAGAGTACTACCTGCATTCGCCAAGCAGGGTGGTTTCCGCTTTAGGAAGTTCAGCCATCATGTAGACGTTGATTCATAGCCCCTTCCCATCAGGATTCATGCAGGGATCCCCGTCAAACGCATCTTAAAGAGAGTGGCTTGTTGATCAGGGGTTGGCATTACTGGGCTTTTGCCTTAATTAACGAACTGAGCAAAAGTCATACCGAAATGATAAAAGGACACCCTGTTTTTTACTTGTGACCCCTATTGCTATGATAGATTGAGTTTCGTCCCTTACCCAGAGGCTCCATATATACTACCATTATGGAATTCGGCCCAAAAGACCATCCTTATTCTGGCTTTAGAGATCTGATTCCATGATGGTAGTATATATTTGGACCCTCTTGGAAACCCTTAACCCTAAGCCCTAAACCGTAAACCCTAAAAGCTGAAACCCTAAACCCTAACCCTAAACCCTAAAAGCTAAGTCTACAACCCTAAACCCTAGACCCTAAACCCTAAAGGCTAAAACCAAAACCCTAAACCCTAAAAGCTAAAAGCTAAGCCCCAAACCCTAAAAGCTAAACCCTAAACCCTAAAACCCTAAGCCCAAACCCAGTTTCGGGTTTCGGCGATTTTCGGGTTCCGTCAGGGCCGGAGCCGACTAAACGCGGGGAATTTGGGAGACAGCTTAGGGTTTAGGGTTTAGGGCTTAAGGCTTTCGGTTTAGGGTTTAGGGTTTAGGGCTTATAGGATTTAGGGTTTGGGGTTTAGCTTTTAGGGGTTTGAGTTTAGGGATCAGGGTTTAGGGTTAATTACCAATCCTATTTTAGGGGTTTTGGGGTTTAGGGTCTAGAGTTTAGGGTTTAGGGTTTAGGGTTAATTACCAATGCTTTTTTAGGGGTTTGGGGGTTCGGGGTTTTAGAGTTTAGGGTTTGCTTCGGGTTTAGGGGCCTGAGTAATTAGGGTTTAGGGTTTTGGGGGGACCCTTTAAAGGGTTCTATAAGGGTTGCAATAAGGGTTTAGGGTTTAGGGGCCTGAATACTTAGGGCTTTGGGGTTTTGGGGGTTCCTTTAAAGGGTTCTAGAAGGGCTACTATAAGGGTTTAGGGTTTAGGGCAGAACAAATTATTATAGTGTTTTGGGGGGTTTCCTTTAAAGGGGTCTATAAGGGCTACTAGAAGGGCCTAGGGTTTTGGGGTTCCTTTAAGGGGGTCTATAAGGGCTACTATAAGGGTTTAGGGTTCTGGGGGGGGTTCCTTTTACAGGGTTCCTTTGAAGGGTTCTATAAGCTCTACTTCAAGGGTTTAATAATGAGAAAATGTTTTTTGAGGGTTCCTTTAAAGGGTTCCTTTACAGGGCTTACCTTAAGGGTTTAGGGTTTAGGGCATAATAAGTAGAATAGGTTTAGGGTTCCTTTAAGGGGTTGCTATAAGGTTATACTATAAGGGTTTAGTTTAGGCGCCTTAGTAGTTAGAAGAGGGTTTTGGGATACAGCCTACTATAATTATAAGAAGGAGCCCCCTCAAATACTATAGGGAATTCTTAAGGCGCCTATGTTAAATTCCCATGGTCTGATAACATTATGTGAAGGGTTGAGGATTTGTGTGTGTGTGTGTTGTTTTTTGTGTGAGGAGTGGGGGGGGGCTTACACTAAACCCCAAGCTTTGGAATGGATTCGAGGTTGAGCGACCAGAATGAGGAACGCACACATTACATGCTATGTCTCCCTGTTCGGAGAAGTAGACAACTACTAGCATCACAAGAACAATTGAAACTCTTGTTCTGCCCTACAAAATCCTTACGCAACCCACTCAGCAGAATCCAAGGACCCGCCTGAAACCTAAACCTGAACGCCTAAACAGAAAGAGCCCCGTTTCAGTTTGACAGTGCCCGCTTTACCCCTGAAAGGTGCTCTCTGCGTCCTCAGCTGGGCTTGAAGCCGTGATCGTGTAAAACAAGAGCGGCCAGCACAAATATGTAATAGTGTACTAATATTGTACTCAAATTGTGTAATACCGTGCTTACATAGCCAACTGGAAAACTTTACACTTCTTTGCATTCCCTTAGGGCAGCTTTTGGGGCATGATTCTTGAAGAAGAGGGTAGACGGATCACGAGCCATACTATCCAGTTATAGCCCTTGGTTTAACAAGGAATTGACCTCTGGACCCGATCAACTTAGTCAGGACCCAACATACAGCTCAAACCCCAGGCTGCGGTTTCAGGCTTGTTGTTAAGACTGAACGTGTGAGAATGACAGTGCCTCCTTGCCAAGGGAAAGAAGTCCCGTAGGCTATCGTACTTTTCTGACAGCAGTTTCGGGTGCAGAGTTTGGGGCTTATAAACCCTAAACCCTAGACCCTAAACCTAAACCCTATAAACCCTGAACTATATCTTGATATCGCAGTCCAACCCTTTAGCTGTTGTGCATCAACTCCAGCATCCCAAAGTGTTTGGACACTTGGGCATGCAAAGATCCTTTAAGCTACCAAAACCTACTTCTGTTGTGTAGGGTCCCTGCAGATTTCTATTTTCGGGATGATAATAAGGACCTACAAAAAAGTAGGTTATGGTAGCTTAAGGTACGGTTTAGTGCGGTCCGACTCTTCGGATCATTACAGCCGCCTTTGTCGGCTGAAAGGCCTAGACACCGACCAGAAGAGTTGTGACCTCTGATATAGCTAGGGGCCTTAAAAATTACCTATACTATTTCGGTGGTTCCTGCATTAAAAATACAGTATAATGGGCCCCAAAACCCTATGCTAATTAAGGCCCCGCAAATTATGTACAAAGCAGACCTGTGGCGATCCCGCCGGTTTCCCATTGTGCCGCCCGTGAAGAGTGCTCAAAGGGGGTCCTTCGGGTTTAGGGTCTGGTCTAGCGAAGGGTTTAGGGTTTAGGGTTTAGGGTTTAGGGTTTAGGGTCTGGTCTAGCGAAGTTCCGGGCTTCAAGGTTATGAACGGATCCATTGGGCAGCTGAAGGATCAGGGCAATGTGCACTGCAGCCCCTGCTCCCAAAAAGGCTTCTGGATCCCTAAAACCTCAACCTTGAACAGGCACAAAGGACTACACAAAACGCTACAAACCAAGACCCCTATAGCCTAAACCGGAGGCCTTAAAGATCCTGAGCCAAACGCCAAAACACCAGACCAACACCAGCATCCGCACCTTCGGATTGAATCAAACCCACAAAGAGCCACGGTTTAAGGTTTAGGGTTTAGGGTTTAGGGCTTACTATAGAAGACTCAATAATCGCAAATTTTATTCCCTAGGGTTCCTTATTATGATTATACTATAAAGGAGCCCGAAACCCTATTCTAATTATAAAGGCCCCTACATTATCAATATACGGGGTCCCTTTCCTCGGGAGTTTTCTTAAGTCAATCACAAGGACCTCATAATTTGGGGGTATTCTTCTTTCAGGGTCCGGTTTGGGTGTAGGGCTTATAGGGCTTAGGCCCCTTAAACCCTAAACGCCCTAAACCCTAAACCCCTAAACCCTAAAGCCTTAACCCCTAAACCCTAGATTCTAAACCCTAAACCCCTAAATCCCTACTAAGCCCTATATCCTAACCCCCTAAATCCCTAAACCCGAAAGCGGTCCTCTTACCATCAGCTTGAGCCCAGGACGATGGCAGCTTCGGTTGCGCACCGGAGAGCTGAGGGACGTGGAGGACATTTGGCTAGTATATAGGGTGGGTTAGTAGGGGGATAGTTTTTTTTTACCATTTTTTTAAAGTTTAGGGCGGGTTAGGGTTTAGGGTTTAGGGGTTTAGGGATCTTCATGTTGAAGATCCCTACCTAGACCCCCCCAACTACCCTCTACTACACCCCAAATACCTACTATGAGGGACCATAAGGGCTCCTTCTGCTTTTGAGGGTGACTTGGCATTCTTTCTTTTCGAGGCTTTTTCAGTAATCCAAGAACTTGCTCCAGATGGCTACGGAGTCGGGAGTAGTCATAAGTGGGCTTGGGGGTTAGGGTTTAGGATTCTAAGTTATAAGTGGGTTTAGGGTTTAGGATGCTAAGATATAAGTGGGTTTAGGGTTTAGGATTCCTACCTAGACCCCCCCAACTGCCCTCTATTATACCCCAAATACCTGCTCTTAGGGACTATACGGGCTCTATTACGGGGCCATTGGGGGTCCTGGTACATTACCCTAAGGGTCCATGTACCCAAATAGTAGATACTTTGGCCTTAGAGTAGCCCCTACATAGGTACTTTGGGGCCAATGTATATACTATATGAATACAAGGACCCTTAGGGGTAATATAGGGGCCTAAATAATTACTAATACTTTTTTTTTGGGGGGGGAGGGGGGGGGGGTCCGTATGAAAAGCATGGATTCTAATTATGAAGGCCCCTATATTAAGGTGGGTTTAGGGCTTAGGATTATAAGTCCTTAATGTGTGTTGCAATTTTCGTTACCCTCCTTGTAACCCCACTTATATCTAGCTGTGAATCTCCAGGTAGGCTTCAACGGTTGAGGGTTTACAGTGCGCAGAGCTTTTAGGGTTGCTAGGCTTGTGGGAATTGCAGTCCTCCCTTCTCAAGAATATATATATATATATATACATACATACATACATACATACATACATACGTACAATATACACGCACACATACATACACATATGTATATGTTGTGCATCTTTATGTCGAGGGCGGAGATATGGGAGCAACCCACAGATATGGGAGCAACCCAACAGCGATGTTTCGGATCTCGCGTGCAGGCGGTGCTTCCATGGTGCGAGCCTTAAACGACCAAACCCTACTTTTTTTTGTAGGGCCCCTGATAAACACAACTTAGGGTTTACTGCGAGAACCTACAAAAATAAAAGTAGGTTCTGCCCTGTGAAACTTATTGCCGACAAAAATAAGTGGTTATTGAAGAATAACCTGGGTCTATGTAGTTTAACTCTGACTACCATGGTAGTCTAATTTCTCAACAGCGAGGGTTTAGAGTTTAGGGTTTCGGGCCTACGGTTCAGGGTTCGGGGAGCAAGGCTTGGGTTGAGGAGGGGTCTTCAGAACCGAAGGAAAAGATGTACTATGGGGGCCGTAATAATTGCCTATACGTTTTTGGTGGTTCCTCCTTATAATTTTAGTATACCCCCAAAACCCTATTCTAATTATTGAAGCCCCTAGACTAAACCCTTATAGTATAACCCTTATAGCGACCCCTTAAAGGAACCCTAAACCCTATTCCAATTCTTAAGGCCCTTAGATAACCTGGGTTTCACAACATGGGAGTTTCCCAAAATAGGGGTACCTTATTTGGGGGTCCTTGTAATAGGGATCCTAGTATTTAGGGTACTATATTAGGGTCCCCTATTTTCGGAAACTCCCACATGGCTGGCAGGAGAAGCGGCTATGCCTGGTGGATGACGCCAAGGCCAGACTTCTCGGATCTGTCAACCGCACGGTTTAGGGTTTAGGGTTTGGTTTAGGGTTTAGGGTTTAGGGTTTAGGTTTAGGCTAGGGTCAGGGCTTAGGGTTGAGAGGGCTGAGGATCTCTTGAGGA
>CAJNDV010001348.1:55097-69017 GCA_905221635.1 Symbiodinium sp. CCMP2456
CTACCCGTGAACCTCCAAGTAGGGGTCTATGTGCAGGACTTGTCACTTACCCGCGCAACCCCAAAGCTAAAGCTCTGAACCCACACTTCCCAAGACGGCTTAGGGTTCAATATAGGGGCCTTAANNTAATTAGAGTAAGGTTTTGGGGCCCATTATACTATAACTGTAATAAGGCCCCCCCCCCAAAAAAAAAAAATAGTATAGGTCATTACTAAGGCTCCTATGCTAGGGTTTAGGGTTCATGTCTTCAGCCCGAAATGCGATTCGTCAACGGGTTTCGGCAGGCAGAATCACGGCGCGGAGGCGCATGGGTGCGGGTTACCAGGGGTTGGTAGGGTTGTGGGGTCCATAAGTTATGTTGACGTACCCAGAGAGACCAATGCACCTCAGACAAGGAATAGAGCTTAAAGTATAAGGGGGTTCATATTATGATTAAAGCTACATTCCCTATTTAAGTGGTATTGGGCTCTCTGGGTAGATTAGCGAGGCGCCCTCTCTAAAAATGTTGATTCTATCAAGAATCCTACATGATCCTACATAGTACTGAGGCCCTTACACTAGCCTGACCTCCGCTGAATTCCCACAAGACGGAGGTTTTTCTAGTCGGGGGTCTGTAGTCCGGAAGACTATAGGATCCCTAAACCCCTAAACCCTAAACCGCTGATGATTGGCTCTGCCATGGAACCGGTTGGTGTGTGTCCTTTGGGCCTCAAAATATCTGGTGGTCTGTCATTGCAAACAGTCGCATCTTCCCCAAACCCTACCTTAACCCCAAACAACCCACTGTTTTAAGAACTTCTATAAAGAAATCACATTAAGGAACCCTAAAAAGATAGGTTCTTCAGGGTCCAGGTAAGCCCTAAGCCTTCAACCGTTTGTCTGAAAACAAAGCCCTTAAACTCAAAAGGGCCGCGAAAGGTGGGGTACTATACAACTCTTTCTCCTTGGAGGTTCATGGATAATTTTAAGTCGTTATAAGTCCCCTAACATGGGTTATAAGTATAGTTACCCGGAGTTACCCTACTTATAACCCTATTTATGTAGCTACCCATGAACCTCCTAGTCGGGGTCAGCCGCGCACGTTTGAGTTCAATTACTGGTCATGCCTGGCGGTAGTACTCACCACTTGAGGATCCGCAGGCCCATCTCCTCCGCAGCCTACTCCCTACGAAAAGAGTTATGAAGCCTTGATGTGGGCTTGTAGTTCGATGCCTTGAAACTTGTTTTTGCCTAGATGCTTCGGGGTAGTCTAGACCTGCATAATCACGAAACGCTAACCTAGCGTTCCCCCTCGGAAACTGCAGAGCTAGTAAACTAGTAACGAAGAGGAAACCGCAAATCAAGCAGAAAGGATTTGCCAGGACGGCGGCACGAGCTTTATTTGGAAGACCGACACCGCGGCCACTGAGGGCGGGCTGGAGTGTCCAGGGGTGCATCGCTCAGTCTGGTGTTGTTGTTTGCTTTTGTTGTGGGATTTTGACATTCGGTTGAGAGACCGGACCTAGATGAGATAAGCGGAAAACTGAATCCCTCCAGAAAGGATCCTGTAAAGAAGGACTCTATACGAGTAGAAGTATGGGCCCCTGGTATGGACCTTTAGTCCTTAGGTCTTTGTAGGGCCATGCTTGGGACGCATGGTGTCAACCCCCTCGACCCTGTCCCCGGGCCCGGACTCTACGTGGCGGCAAGTCATACCCAAGATGCGATAATCTTGATCGAGACCTGCAGGTTGGTTGTTCATATTGGTATCTCTTGAATTTAGGAGGCCCCTTGTTGTGGCTAATCCTCCCACGTAACAAGGTGACGGGAGTGCGGTGCCGCAGGGTTTCGGCACAACAATAGGGCGGCGTATGCTGAGTTGGGAACCCAGAACCACTTTCTCGAGACCCCGACACAGGTCCATGCCTCAAGACGATTTCTAGACTGGAACAGCACCGAGCGTATGAGTAGATAAGCGTATTTCTAGCTTGCAAGCGTATGCTTAGTAGCTGAGTGAATACGCTTTACATGTTTTGGGATAATTTTACCCACTATAAAACAGAAAGTGTACACTTTGGGGGGGCTTGAACTCAGCAACTAAGTATGTCTATTTGTATATGCATTATATATGTAGTGTCGATGGTGTGTGATGGATGTGCGTACTCACGCGTTCACATGGTGATGTGTGTGTGTGTGGGTGTGTTGTTTATCTTCGGCGTACTGCATGAGCAGGAAGCCAAGCGGACACAGGAACGACAGTGATGTGCAGCCTCTATGCTGGCACTACGGCCCCGAACTGCTGGTAGCTCGAAGAGTGGTATGAGCGAATGAACGTAGATACACAATTTCTGGGAGCTGGGATTAGGGGGACCCTTGGCGATATAGACCCTCTCAATAAGGTCCCCTGTAAGAGAGCCAAAAGTAGGGTTCAGAAGGGGTGCCCTTGAAGGGGTACCCCTAATAATGCTACCTAATTTCTTTGTCATTGGCATTCATGTGCATTTTGTCTCAGAGCCCGCCTACGGCTTTGTCTATCAACAGTTCTGCATGCACTGCAACCTCTGCTTCAGGTCCTGAGTGTCGAGATGCAGGCACTTGGTGTGGGTTGCATGTTGGAGTCAGGGCTTGCGGAAGCTTCCGATGAGCAGAGGCTACTTATCTTCGCTGTCACGTCAGCATCTTACAAAACCATACCCTAAACCCTAAACCCTACACCCTAAAACCTAAACCCTCCTGAACCCCTAAACCCCTAAACCCCTAAACCCCAAACCCTACAACACCAGGCTGTGAGGGAAGACGCGGAGAATGGTTCCAGAGTTCCATGGTCCCAAGCAGCACAAGAGCCTCGGGTTTAAGTGTAGAATAGGGCTTAGGGTTTAGGGTTTAGGGGTTTAGGGTTCAGGGTTTAGGGGTGCGATCATACAGCTTCCTGCCTCAACTGCTTTGCGGGGTCGATTCTTGCAGCCAAAGCATACCTTACCAACCGGAGCCAAGTTCTTCGTAAGGGTATCCATGCAAGGATGTGTAGGCGAGGATGTGACTTGCTGAACAGCGGCCAGTCTTGGGCGACAATGGTGGTTTCATGCGAAGGACACGTTAAGAATTCAAGGATAATACAAGCAGGTAAAGTCGGCTGGTGTGAACCTAACTTGCACTCCGCACACAGCTATGTCTTTGTTAGCAATGCCTGAATTGCGTTCCTAAGCTTTCCGCTTGTGCTATCTCTGGCAGGCTCTGTTATGGACTTCTATCGGTTTCCTTACCATTTCTCGTTGTACCCTAAACCCTAAACCCCTAAACCCTAAACCCTAAACCCTAAACCCCTAAACCCCAAGCTATGGTCCTGCCCAAGTCAACAGTTCCGAGAAGCGTGAGAAGCTGTTTGTCCTGGGTAGTACTAGGGAGACCCCTTAAAGGGTACCCTTCTGAACCCTGCTTCTGGCTCTCTTATAAGGGACCTTATTGAGAGGTTTTTTTTTTTCAAGGGTCCCCCTAATCCTATAAGCTCCCAAAGCTGTTTGCCCAGCCTTCGACCTCCGATCAGGAGGGCTATTTGCACGTCTTCCCACAATGGGTGCCTCGGTTGCAGGCTTTGGTTGTCGATCTTTTCGTTCAGGGCTTGGCCAGATTTGGCCAGGGTTCCTATACGTATGTATATGTATATGTATATGTATATGTATATGTATATGTATATTATATGCATATATACATGTATATATGTATGTATGTATGTATGTATGTATGTATGTATGTATGTACGTATGTATGTATGGAGTGTTGTACGTAAGTATGCGTGTGCAAAGGTACATATGTTTGTGTGTATGTAATCATGCATGCAGAAAGCAGGTAAGCGCGTGCTTCTCGATGGTTACAGTACGCCTTAAATGAATCCCGAAACCTACCGGCACCCCGCACGAATCTTGACAGATGCTGGCTTGACAGACCTGACAGACATGCCAAGGTCCAGCACTTCGTGTGGCCTTTCCGCGGCAACGGCGAGCGACGAACCATCGCAGCCAACGTGGCAAGGACGTAGCCGACTGCTTCGATGTTCCCACTAGAGTTACTAGGGTCGGGGGACTTAGTAAGCAGGTAATACGTGGAGTTATACGTATCCCAAAAGGGATCCTAATTGGGGTCATGACCCTTACAACTCTTTAAAGGAACTACTTACTAGGTCCCCCGACCCTCCAAGCAAAGTGTCTCCTCCTTTTGCATGCTTTGGCAGTAGTGCGTGAAGCACAGTGACAAGAGCGGCTGTCATGGCTCCAGACCTAGATGCGTACCACCCCTCAAGATGTACCGCTGACCTGTGGCTTGAAAATCAAGCACCCAACTTGATGTTAGCCTTAGGTAGGAGAGTATATACATATACAGACATATCATACATAAGTTGATTATGCTTGTGTATATATATATATGCTATCCAAATACATGTACATATGCATACATACATGTATATATATATATATATATATGTGTGTGTGTGTTTGTACGTTTCTACGAACTGTAACCATACCCAGATTGATTTCCTGTGCCGCCTGGTGGATGCCTCGAGGATTCCGGCAGGAATGCGGCAACACGGTTGAGAGGCGTTGGCATGAGTCCGGTTAGGGGGTCATAATAATAAGAACTGGTTTCGGATTTTTGTTAGGTTGTCGCAAGGGCTAAGTTCTTACACCCTAAACCCTAAACCCTATTACAGCAAAGCGAGCCAGCTTCAATGCTTCTTGTGGGTTCAGGCGACTCCAGACGTTAATGGTCTGGGACTGGGTTAAGTCACTTGAGCCCGCTGTATCCCCGATGGAGAGCCATGTGCACCCCGAAATCCTCTCCGTGGCTGAGTAGGTAACCTTTAACCTTTTGGGGCTCTTCTAATCCTTTTTATAATTCAAAAGGTTAACCCTAAAGCCTAAACCGTGGCTAGAACACTCAGCCCCTAAGTCCATATTTCGACTTCTTCAGACTGCTGTGCTGGGGTTTTGGGTTCAGTGTGTTGAATGGACGTTCGGAAGCACATACCCTAAGGGTCCATGTACCCAAATAGTATAGATTTTTGGCCCCAAAGTACCTATATAGGGACTGCTTTAAGGCCAAAGACCCTAGGGATATATACTGGGGTACGAAAAACGACGGACTATGTCCATTCTCTTTCGCGGCTGAGTGCTTAATTGGAGAACTCTAGTATCTTGCGTGATCTCTTACCTGACTGTCGCCCCGAAGTTCCGGATGCTGTGCCGTACATACTTGTTGCGTGAGCTGGGGCCTTGTCCTTTCCCTAAACCCTGAACCCTATGTGGAGGCAGGGGCGTTCTGAACTTGAGCTCTACTTGCACCCACCTGCCTGTTCAAAGGCCCTGAGAGTATCAAATTTGGGACAACTCTTGTCTGCAGTAGCTATTGTGTCGTAGCTATACATGGTTGCTTGCACTGACATGCCCAGAGATCCCAATACCCCTTAAGTAAGGAATATACCTTAAATCATAATAATAAGCCTCTTATAGTTAAGGTATACCTGAAGAACCCCAAACCTACTTTTCTGTAGGGTCCCTATAAATCCCATATTCGGGTTTACAATAACAACCTACAAAAAAGTGGGTTTTGGGTTCTTAAGGTATTGCTTAAGTAAGGGGTATTGGGCTCTCTGAGTGTTTTCGTACACTGTGAGCTGAGGCGGTCGACTTTCGACCTTAGATCATACTTTATGTGGAGGTTCATGGGTAGTTATAAGTAGCGTTATAAGTAGGGTAACTATGTACTTAAGGGTTCTATAGGGTTTAGGTTTAGGGGTAGTTATAAGTAGGGTTATAAGTAGGGTAACTGTAATTATAACCCATATTAGGGAACTGATAACCCCACTTATAACTACCCATGAACCTCCAAGTATGTGGACCCTGCAGAATCTACCTGCTTGGCGTGATTCTGCTACAGGTCATATGGGTAGTTTTCTAAATTAGGGTCCCTTTTTATGTCCCCAATATAGTACGGCGCCCTTATAAAAAGGACCCCAAAAGGGACCCTAATTTGGAGAACTACCCATATACTGACATAGATGGGTGTTGCGGGGTCCGGAGAAGTCGTTAAGCCATCTAGGTTGCTGCCGTTGACCAGATCAGATAATGATGTGGTGAGACCACTAATTTAGTGGCTTGAATAATTGACAAACCACAGACTGTTCCCTTGGTTCCAATTGGGCATGATGAATAGCTCAGCCATGGAAGTACAGAGTGCTCCGGAATTTTGGCTCTCCAGCTATTTGAAGGGGGATGCCATGGAGACAGATTGGCTTCTAGGAGTTGCACAGGCACGCAAAGCTCCTTTTTTGTGCTGTTGCTATAGTGGGACTATGCAGCGCTACAGCACTAAAGTAACGCTTTGGGTGCTTTCAGCAGCTAGCTTGGTTTACAATATATTGCCTGGCCTACCTCACCTGTAGTTGCTATAGTTAGTAAATCTGGTTGACATCGGTTACGTGTCGGAATTTTGACAGCACAGAACAGCGACAAGCAACTTGGACTGAGGGTTTGGGTACGAGCACAAGATGTCCGCTGTGCAGCACAGCATAGCCACAATGTCTGAGCCGTTGTGACGTCTATTGCAACAAGAAATTGACTACAACGAATCCTTATGCAGAAGTTTACACTACTAGGCATCGCGGCTCTGGGCAGGCTCTTAGCAGTTCTGTTGGTTTGGGTGGGTGGCCGTGAGCATGGTGTTGTACTCACGCGATGCTCTGCTCCATGAGCAGAGCCGGGGTGTCTGGATCCAGCCCAGACATGTTGCAAAGCCAGTGGGTTGAACTTACATGTCCCTGAAGCTTCCACGCGCAAATCGTATCCCTTACAGTAAGCCTTAACGCAGGCCTAACAGCAACCTTGGCAAGGGTCCCATATGGCAACTTTATACATAAGCCCTAACCATGATAGGGTGTTCTGCAAAGAACTCTTACTTGCCGCGTGACCCCCTCACTCTAATATATACTAGCAAGGAAGGAGACTCGGAGCCCAAAGAAAGGCCTTTTCTGTAAGGGCCGTTATCATCAGATCCCTAAGATCATCCTGAGTGATGAAGGCACGATAAGTCGTTTGTTGTGATTAAGCTTGTTTTGAGGAATTGCGAGTTTTGTGTGGGAGTTTTAAATTCTGTAAAGGCACGCCCGAACCCCCAACCATGAACCCCTATAAACCCCCGACTCGGATGTCCATAAGGAGCACGAAACAGGAATTAACTCCAGAGGGCTCTCGAAAATCCTGTATGGGAGCCTGTAGCGGAGTTCCTGAACGAACGCCAAATCCCAAAGGGTCCGTAGTACCTATATGGGGGATACATGCCCAGACCAGACTAGTAGTTAGTAGTCCCTAATCTACTATACAGATACTAAAGACCTTTTGGGAGTAAGGAACCCTCAAAACGGAACACTTGAAGCATCGACGCTCGAGGTCGTCGATGCTTGCTGCTGCCGGGGAGCCTCGTGGTGACACCGACGGCTACTGCAACGCACCCTGCCTGGCTCCGTTAAAGGGCTCCTGCAAGGGTTACTAGAAGGGCTACTACAAGGGGCTCCCTCAAAGGCTTTGGATTTAGGATTTAAGTGTGCTCCTTGAGGGTACTTTGAGGGTTTTTTTTCCTTCTAGGGTCCTAAGTACCTACACGGTAGAATGTAGGGCCTTCTTTACAGGGAATTGCTAATATGGCCTTATAGGTACTTAGGACCCCTTGGGCCCAGGAATTCCTCCTTAGAGCCTTTGAGGGTTCTTCTATGCGGACGGGTTTCTTTTCGTTCGCGGCTTTGGGTTTTGGGGTGTACGGCCATGAAAGAAACTTGAAGGATCAAACCCTGAGGTAGTTGTAGAAGCAGGTTCTAGAAGTCTAAGCTTTATGTACTGTGGTTTCGTAAGGACACGAACTCTTCTGATTCTAGCAAAAGATATAGGGTTGAGGGTTTAAGGTTTAGGTTTTAGGGTTGGAAGTGCTAGAAGTTACCGTGGCAAACTTTACCGGTGCCTCCGGCAGTCGAATCGAAGCAGTGTTTGGCTCGCAACAAAGGATCTCACGCACAGCAATGCACGTGACTTATGCGGGCACCAGCAGTACTCAAGTTGAGAAGCATCTCTTCATGGAGCTCAAGCCGCAACGTTTTGCTCGTGTGTGGCAAGCCGTACCCAAGAAGCATGATGCTACGAGCCCGGACCGTGGACGTTGAAGTTGACAGTTAATATAGGGGCCTAAATAATTACCTATACTATTTTGGGGGTTCCCATGGTCCTCGGCGACTGCTACTGCTGTGCCAAGATGCCTGATCGTGGCCTCGAGGTCTTTTTGGGAAAGCCCTCTGAGAATGCTTTTGCCGGTGACGCTGCGGATGTGCAAGAAACCTCCGAGCTCTCCTGGAGCGTTCCGGACGAGGCCCGTGAGGTCTCAATGACCTCCATACCAGCGCCGGAGACATCTCCCGAGGACATATGGGAAGATCCCTGGCACCCGGTCCTCGGCCGTCACATCCTGCTCATGACCCAGATGTTGGCCACTAGGCCTCAGGTCGTGCGGGGCATCCGCATCTTTCGAGTCCTGCAAGGTGGTCCCCGCGATTGGATGCAAGGAGCGCTGCACAGGCTCCATGCTGACAGTGAGGTCACGACTTCGCTTGACGAGTTTTGGTGTCACAGCTGGCACATCCATCCTGCGGCGAAGTATTTCAGCGTTGTCTTTCTCAACAATGGCTTTGCGGCCTTCGTCGTGGGCACACTCAGTGCCGGTTTGGCGTTCTCTCTCTGTGTAGCAGGCCTCCTTCATTCGGCGGGCGCATGCACCTTATGTGGGACTGGAGGCTACTACTTGACCCTGCTGCTTTGGCAACGCTGGAAGCCTCTAGCTGGCACTTCCGGAAGCTTTTTAACTTTCTCTGTGGTCCTTTATTGGAACCCTAAACCCTAAACCCTAAACCCTAAACCCTAAACCCCTATTTAACATAATACAGTCATAATACAGACCAGACTCCCCAGCTTCTTACTGTCCCACTTGCAATTTGCTGCTGACTGACAAGCCATGAGCCTGCCCTTCCTTTTTGGGGTTTAGGGCTTTAGGGGTTTAGGGTTTAGGGTTTAGGGGTTTAGGGTTTAGGGTTTAGGGTTTAGGGTTTATGCGTTTAGGGTTTATGGGTTTAGGGTTTAGGGGTTTAGGGTTTAGGGTTTACGGTTTAGGGTTCAGGGTTTAGGGGTTTAGGGTTTAGGGCTTAGGGCCTTTATCTTGAGCTGTTATGCCAGGCAGTCTGTGCAGACGATGCCGGGACTTCTCCTCATGTCCACTCTACATGCAGCGCACGGCGAAGCTACAATATAACCTAACAGAACGAAACCAAATAAAATATAGTATAGTTCAACTAATCTAAACGGAGTAATGTAATAATAAGCTAGAACATAACCAAATATGTGTAAACATACTAAATACAATATACTATGCTATGTTGTATTTTAAACTATTAATATGATACAACACAATATAGTGAAATACAATACAGTATAATGTAGTTTAGTATGATATACTGAACTTCCATATAGTAGTTCCATACAGCATCGCACAACATAACATACCATAACAGGGAATAAGATAATCAAATACCATGTAACATAGCATTGGGACACCTGCTATAACCTGATAAAGCTTAATACCGTATACTTTGACATAATGCAGTCTCATTTCATATAACAGAACAGATCAGAATATATCAGAACGCATCATAATACAATCTTCTAAATCATTATAAATTAGATTTCTGACAGCATAGCATACTATAGCATTATATGTTATCCAGGCTTGTCTTTCTGGACATTGCCTGCATACACCAGACCGATGTGCAAGTGAAGCTCGAGGGCCTGGTCAGCATCGGAGCATTCTTGAAGAAGCTGGGCTGTTGCTACAAGAAACTTAAGGGTTCAGGGTTTGGGGTTAATTTCATGCACCATGTTTAGACATCTATAATAAAAAAATTTTGGTTTCTTCAGTATTTAGATTATGATCCTGGGCGAAAACTCAGGAAGTCGCGGACTTTGCTCGTGTTATGGGATCCGACTCTGGTTTCTAGGCTATGGTGCATCTTCGAAATGGCCGCATTCCTTCACAGTTGCGAGTTTGATGCACAGAAGGACGTTAAGATTTGTCCAGTTCTAGTTGGTCCGGTGTTCCTCCTCGGACATTTTGGCCTGTGCGTGCTTATGGTCATTTATGCATACGCGCCTGTTCCGCTTGTTCCTTTCTGGCCATGGGGTGGACTACTCGTCGCGATGCTGGCCCTTCCCTGTTTAACTTTGTTCGCATATGTACTTCTTGTTTTCTGCAGCAATATCGAGACGATGCAGAAGCAGGTCCGTTACTTTAAGGTGGAGGGTTCTTCGAGCCAATGTTGCACGAGGAACCACGTGGACCCCACAACAGGCCAACGCACGATCTGTGATCGCAGCATCATTGGTCGGTGCATCACCAAGTGGTTCGGTTCCAGCGAACTGTTCGAATCTGTTGTTCGCAGCAAGTTGCTGGAGATATTGGTGGACCATTTGGCAAACCGCACCTTCTCATATTGGCGCATTGTTCAGGCAACCAGCCCAGTTTTGTGGTCTGTCCTGGATCTGATCCTGGTAAACGTGGAAACATGGTCGAACGCAGTCCTCAGTTTGATGCTGTATTGGCTGGCGGTGTTACCGAGTATAGCTCTCGTTTGCATACGGCTGGCCTATCAGGTACGGCTGCTGTGCAGTGGCACACTCGCACGGGTGCTTGTCGCTGTCGGTCTCGTGACTATTGGTTCGGTCATGTTTTTGAGCTGCTTCATGCTGCAATGGGCTGTCATCGATGCGGTGTATGCCTCCACATCGCTGTATGTAGAGTCGATGGTGCTTTCCACGGCCGGACTCCTAATTGTGGCGGGTACGTGCACGGTGCTTCTGTGGTGGTGTATGCCAGTAATTCACATATCTGCACCGGAATCCTTAGAGGGGTGAAAACGGACGAAATCCTGATCACAATGGCTCTTCCACCTTAAGGGTGTGAAGATGCCGAAGTTCTGGGTCCGCGCACGCCTCCTTGTGCAAAAGGTAGTTCCTCATGTCAGGAACTTGGGTTGGAAACCCATGGAGCAGATTGGCCCAAGGGTTTAGGGTTTACGGTTTAGGGTTTAGGATAACCCTGGCACATGTAGTAGAACGGGTACCAAGAGAGCCGAATTGCTCTTTGGTTAAGCAGTATACTTTCATGTCTACTACGGAGGCTTTTTCCTGCAAGCAGCAGTATCCCAGGATCATGATGTAATGGGTGGTTTTCGGCAGCCTGGTTGCGAGCCCTCAGCTTGCATTACGTAAACCAGCGCCCAGTTTATTCTTTAGGGTCCAGCGGCCAAGAACGAATCATAGGCTGCTATCCCTGTGCATCTAACTGTGTGGTATCCAGGCAAGTGGGCGTTGGGGGCTAGCCTCAACCCTAAACCCTAAAAGTCGAAACCCCCAAGCCCCTACAACCCAGAAAACCCTGAAGATCAAGCCCCTTGGGCCTAGGGCCCGAAATACCACCAAGCCGTAAGAGCCCGACAAACCCTAAAGCTCCAACTAGGGTTTATAGGGGTTTAAGGTTACAAACGCAGGACCCTAAAAGCTCAACTAGGTTTATAGGGGTTTAGGGTTTGGGGGTTTAGGGTTTAGGGTCCACCAAACCACTTTTGCCTAAACCCCAAACCCTAAACACTACTACACCCCAAACCCTAAACACTACTACACCCCAAACCCTAAACCTCAGACCCTAAGCTGGAGGAGAGTGACAGTAGAGATCCAACCTCCACTATCAATGGAAACACTCTCCGAGTTTCCATTGCCCCCGCCCCGTTGAATAGTAGGGGGTGGCATTAGTTTAGGGGTCGAAGAATTACACATGTCCTTCCCCAGGCCTTTAAATAAAATCACACGAGCAAAGGAGATGAGGATGACCATGGGCCCCCTAAGCCCTAAATCCTAAACTCATTCGAGCTTTTTTGCAGCTATCATCTCTAGCTTCCCTATTCATCACGACTTCATGCATTTAGCCGAGCTCCCCAACACCCTAAACTCCCCCCACCCGCGAACACCTAAAACAGAAGCCCCGACAGCAGCCTAAATGCAATGCCTTAACTCCCTACTTGGAGGTTCAGGAGTAGTTATAAGTACCAGAAGTAGGGCAACTATACTTATAACCCTACTTAGGAGATTTATAACTCCCCTTATAAGTATCCATGAACCTCCAGGTAGACCCTACGCTCTTGCCCTCCTGAGAGCACCCTTGCTCTGGAAGGTAAGGCGGCTTTCACTGGAGGAAGGCGCCGTGGGCATGACAGACTTGTTGAAAGCCCCGGGCAGGAGCGCTGGGGATCTGCAAGCTTTGTTTTGAACAGAGCATCTTATCTATATCATTATCTATATCTTTACCTGTATCTATACCTATATCTATATCTGTATCTATTTCTATATATACATATACTTATGTCTGTATCTCTCTCTCTCTCTCTCTCTATTTTTCTATCTACAACTATGTCTACGTCTTTCTATACCCTGTGTAGTTAGATATGTGTGTGTTCCTATATGTATATGTACTGTACATATACATTTAGGTACACACACACATAGTACTAGCTTACCTACATGCACACATACATGCGCACGCACATACATACACAAGCTGTCGGCTAGCTTGTTCGAGGGCGTTTGAGGGCCAGTGGCATCGACACATGTGCTCTCGAGGCATGCGCGGTTTAGGGTTTAGGGTTTAGGGTTAGGGCATGCATCAAGTCCAGGTGTAAAAGCACGGGTTAGGGCGGAAGTGTTGGCAACAGTTCAGAGGCCGCTCCAAACAAATGTTGCCATGGCTCGGCAGCTTTGGTCCAGTGATGTGCGGGGTTCAGGGAGGCATTAACGATGTTTCATTGTCGCTCTACCTCTTGGCAGAGAGCTTAGCCTATTGAACCCTAAAGTAGGTGGCACTTGGGGAAACTTTAAACTTTCCAAGCTTCCCTTATTGTCCTATAGAGGTACCAATTCAGAAAGAGTTTTTTTTGGGTGCCACAAAACTACAACCCAGTAAACCCCCAAAATCCCTCAACCTAAAAGACTCTAACTGAGCCTTAGTGGGTGACCTTTAACCTCTGGGGGTTTAGTATTACCTAAACCCTAAACCTTAAACCCTAAACCCTAAAACCTAAACCTTTAACCTCTGGGGGTTTAGTATTACAGCTCTACTCTAGAATCGGCCCGGTAGTTGAAGAGGTTAAGCGTCTTGGGGATACTCAGCCCCTGCTTGGAGGCCCAGGGGACTTAGTAAGTCGGCTAGAAGTAGGGTTATCATTGAATTAACTGCAGTTAGGGTACTTATAACTCTACTTATAACCGACTTACTAAGTCCCCTGGGCCTCCAAGTAAGCTGAAGGGATCGGCTCAACGAGGAGTGAGGGCACGATCTGCCGGCAGTGTTTAGTCGCCAGCTTTTGGGAGTTGCAGCTCGAGGCGTGCTGGACAGGGTTCCGTTTAAATGGTTCCGTCTAAGGCTCGCTGGGTTTAGGGTTTAGGGTTTAGGGTTTAGGGTTTGGAGGCCCAGGGGATCTAGTAAGTAAGTTATAAGTAGAGTTATAAGTACCCTAACTGGAGCTACCCCAATTATAACCCTACCTATAACCGACTTACTAAGTCCCGTGGGCCTCCAAGTAAAGGGTTTTGTAGGTTTTGGGCCGTTTGCTTGAAGACTTGCCCAGAGCGCCCAATACCCCTTAATTAAGGAAAATACCTTAAACCATAATATCAAGACCCTTATAGTTTAAGGTATATTGCTTAATTAAGGGGTATTGGGCTCGCTGGGTGAAAAAGGAAAGCATATTATGGAGCCCTAGGTTCTGTCGGATCTTAGGTCCGGTCTTTAGCAAGTTTGGGGTTTAGG
>CAJNDV010001348.1:91255-105479 GCA_905221635.1 Symbiodinium sp. CCMP2456
CTCCTCCTCCTACTACTGCTACTACTGCTACTACTACTACTACTACTACTACAACTACTACTAGTAGTACTACTCCTACGTCGACGTCGACGACGACGGCGACTGCTTCGGGGGCAGAGCACTCGGGTTGTGGTTGGTGGATTATGGTTGTAGCTGCTCGTTGTTTTTTTGTTTTGGGTTTTTGAATTTGTAGTTTTCGTGCAGGCTTGCAGAGTATTAACATTTGGGGATTTAAGACCTAGGGTTTGAGGTTTGATTCAGGCTGAGGGGCTGAGGGGTCTAGACTTTACGTGCTTGGGGTGCAAACCTCCAGGGTTCGAGCTTTAGAGATTCTAGGTTAGCGTAGTAGAAATTAGGTGCGTGGGGAGGGTCAAGGCATTGGGATTTGGGTGTTCAGGGCTTTGGGGGTTTTGGCTTAACAGATCAAGCCACCTCCCTTTGTTGGTGTTGACAAGTCGAACCTGGCAATTTTGTTTTGAAAACCCGACACTCAAGTACTCAGCTCGCTATCCAAATTGCGCACCCCATTTCATCCCCACCTGCAAATTTTCCGCCTCGAGCGGATGCTCCCAATTTCTTCGCGATCCCTAAGCCCAGCGGCCTGCGGAAAGCAGAACGGGAACCTTGGGCCCATTCGCAGAGAGCCTGGGATGAGTTTTGAGTCCGTGTTCACGAGCCGCGAAGGTCAGCTTCGCGGTTTCACAATATAGCGGTCCCATGGAAGCCGAGAATGTAGATGTGTTTGTAACTCCATGCGCTAGTGCTTGTTAAACATGCTTAAGGTATACATGTTACACAAGGTTTTTATCTCACGCCTAGAGAACGGCATGGCTTCGGCACATGTCGGATTTTGTGGTCACCAACTCAACACTTCAGCCCGTAAATCCTGCACTCCCGGATTTGGTGTCCATGCAGCAGGCTGCGGTGGCCCGCGCCAGCACGGACGGGGCGGCACCAGCAGAAGAGGCATGGTCAACTGCAGGGAGATTTTGGGTAATAAGCGACCCTTGCTGTCCCACATATCTGTATGGCAAAGTGTTTGATGGTGCCGGTATGGATATGCTGCTATAACATAGATGTATGAGGATCTGGTAGAATGGCCGTCAAAGTTGTTGTCTTGTGGCTTTGTACTGTCACAGAAACCTTTAAAACAGGTTTTTGCATCTAGACATCTGACTGGGTCATGTAGTCGGACGGTTTTTTGTATATTTGTGTGGATGTGTCTGCAACCCTAAACCCCTAAACCCCTAACCCTAAACCCTAAACCCCTAAACCCTAAACCCCAAAACCCTAAACCCTAAACCCTAAACTCTAAGCCGTGTTCGGTTCCGAGCCGCAGGCGCCAGTGGCACCTGCCAGCACAGCAGAAGCTCTACCAGCGGAGGAGGCCAGGTCGTCAAGTCCGGTTTAGGGTTTAGGGCTTTAGGGTTTTAGGGTTTAGGGTTTAGGGTTTAGGATTCCTCGGAAAGCAGTGGGGCCTTAGGACATAAAATCGCGAACAAACAAAAATCATGGGGCTTGGATATGCTTTTGTGGATGACATTGAGTTCTGAAAGCTGGTTTGTGTTCCAGGATGTTTTGCCTGGTGTGGTCCAACCGAAGAGCTACATCAATGAGAAGAAGCCTAAGTCTCAGCTTCTCGTAACAGACTGTTTAGTGCAGATATGCTCCTCAGGCAATGGTGGCGCAGGCCAGCACGGAAGAGGCGGCACCAGTGACAGAGGCTCAGTCAAGCGCAATTTAGGGCCGAAGATTCCTGAATCTATTATTCATGTGGCCCGGTATGAAGCATCTTCCCTTGACACTTGAAATCATTCGACGCGGATGCGGTTTGGGGTCTTTGCCGGGGTGAGGCTGGCTTTGCAGACCCTCACACCAGAAAGTGCCATGTTGCAGGAGTTTCTGCCAAAAGCCTCAAAATGTGTAGGAAAATTAACCGTATAAACCTATGATCCTTACCGTGCCTTCAATGCTGCTGCCAACAGGAAGGATTGCAAAGCAAACAGGTCACTCATTTTTCCGGGCCCTTTACAATCCACAGCCCTGAGCCTTAAAGCTTTAGCATTGGATCTCTTGTAAATGCGGAACCTAGTTCACATATTCCACGGATAACTGCCCCTGACCAAAAACAGATTTTCGGGAAGCCGCACATGATGATGTGGAATATCCTGATGCTGCTGGTGATGATGATTGTGCCGGTTGAAGTCGCGATCTCTGTACTGTTGTTTTCGCTGGTGCACCTGCTGGTTCTCGTGCCGTTGCAGCTGCAGCTGCAGCTGCAGCTGCTGCTGCTGCTGCTGCTGCTGCTGCTGCTCCTGCTGCTTCAACCCTCTAAATTCCTGACTTCCCTAAGGCCCGAAACAGTCCAACTGTATGGAAAAGAGGCAGCGACGATGATAATGATGATGACGATGATGTGGAATATCCTGATGCTGCTGCTGATGATGATGATTACGCTAGTTGAAGTCGTGATCTATGTACTGTTGTTATCGCTGGTGCACTTGCTGGTTCTCGTGCTGTTGCAGCTGCTGCTGCTGCTGCTGCTGCTGCTGCTGCTGCTGCTGCTGCTGCTGCTGCTGCTGCTGCTGCTGCTGCTGCTGCTGCTCCTGGGGCGTCTGCTAGACCTGCTGTGCACATGTTGACCTCAGCCCAGTGCATAGAGATACTTACGGAAAAGCTCAAAGCTTTCAAGACTTAGAACCCTTGACTGCTTTAAGCTGAGGTTCGTGCAGATAGCAAGCCCCACAACCCCCCATCCTTCAACGGAGTCGATGTACACGCAGCTTTGTGTGTGCCACAAAAGCCATCATCGCCAGTTGATACATCGTACCTTCCCCGTTCCACGCAGATAAGAACCAAAGCTAAGTTCTCGTGGCAGGAGCCGGCAAGTCCAAGCGCGTTTACAGGGCATCCGTCGTTTCAGTCGGTCACAAGCTACGAGGATCGCGGCTCACTTCGGGGCAGGGGCAGGGTTTAGGGTTTAGGGTTTAGGGGAGTCGGGAGGGCAGGGTTTTGAGGGGTTATGTTTTCTCCCAGTGCATACTACATGTAGAAGGGTATGCATGCAAACTTGAGTGCTATCCAGATAAAAATTATGGCCCTTTGCTATTTTTGCTGCGGGTCTTGCACGCCAGCCTTCAAAGCGAAATGATGGTAGAGGCACAGAGGCAGAAAGAACGAGCGGCCCGTTCTTGGCTTCCGTTCTTTTGCTCAGAATCCTGCCAGCATCCACTACCAGAATATAACCTACCGGAATCTACCCCAAACAGTAGGGACAGTACAAGAAAGAAGGTTCTGGCAGGTTGCTAGGTATACTGCTCATGAAAGCATAGCAAGTTAGGCAAGAACACCTGAAGCCTCAACCCATAAAAGCTTGCTCTCTCAACTAACCCATAGACCCTAAACCCCAGGCGCCCAGATCCTAAAACCCCCAAAAGAGCTCCAGGAGGGCAGCCCTGGAGCGATTACTGGCCAGCCCTCTTTCCAGACCTACGCAAGCTTTGAGGACCGGCTCCTTCGGTTAGGGTTTAGGGTTTAGGGTTAGGGAGATGTTTGGAGTATAGGGTGTAGGGGTTATGTTTAAGGACATCGGGTTTAGGCTCGAATGCCCGGCATGTTCGACAAAGGGCGATTCGGGGTTTTAGTGTCTCGGTTTTAGGCTGTGTTTATCCTAAATGCGGCGACTTCATATCGAAACACTGACTTGTTCATACATCCAGCCACACCCGGCTTCCAGAGTCACATCCTCTCAACCGTTTTTGACTTTAGCCAAAAGCTAATCGCTAAACCCTAACTTATAGTTAGCCCCAAAGCCCATAAACAGCCTCAAGCCCTCAACCCAACAACCCACAAACAGATTAAGCCGAACAGTCCATAGTGCCCTAAACCCTAGAAGCCCTGGAGCCTAAACCTTCTCCTGCGCTACTTGTGATGCTCGAGCATTTGAGAGACGGCCAAAGCACATGATTTGAAGAGCCCCTCCCAAGAGGAGGGTGCCGTATTTTACAGCCTACAGCGTCAGCACCTCTTGAAGGGTTTGTACAGCAGCTTCGGGCGAATTGAATAGTTGTGACAAAGTGTTCATATGAACCGACTTGGTACGTAGCACATAGCTGTCGAAAAACAAGAGAAGGTGCTCACAACTAACCGTACGCCTCAGTAGCCATGAGCCTTCATGAAGACATTAGCTGAAGTCAGTTGTGTAGGATGCCGAAATCAAGACCTGACGCCGTAGCCCTAGATACGACGGAAGCCCTGGCCCGTTGACCTAAACGTCTGGATCTGCATTGTGAGCAGTCTCTGTGTCCCTAGTAGGCTAAAGGTGCATGTACCCGATTAGTATATACTTTGGCCTTAACATAGCCCCCATTTAGGTAGTAATGCCGTAGTATATACTGTTCGGATACATGGACCCTTCGGGATAATCAAAGAAAATGCCACAGCAACAGCACAGTCGTAGGAGTGCCCGTGCCACAGCGTGATAAAGATCCCAAAACGGCGACGACGACAGCGACGACCAGTTAGATCACAACCGAATTGAACCGCAACCATAATCATGAAGACTACTAATAGTAGCTGGAAACCATACTAGGTCTATGGTAATTACCCACAGAGAGGAAACCAATCGAAAGGAGCCGAGTCCAACAGAGTACACAGCGCAGCCGTCCTCACACACGGGCAGCTACGAGGAAGAGCTGGGTGTGACGGTTTCGGGCTTATAAGGCATTGAGTTTAGGATACAGGGTTGAGGGTGGTTCTTATTGTGGACCCCAATATAGAATGTTTATCGGGACCCTACAGAGAAGTGGCTTTTGGTAGTTGAAGGTAGGGTTTGGAGTCTGGGTTTCAGGGTTCAGGCTCAAGGGTTTGGGGCTTGGGTGTTAGAAGCGTGCTGCAAAAGGGCTTGGGTTTAGGATCTGTGGCTTTTGGGGTTTAGGGTTTAGGGCAAAAAGGTCTTGGGGTTTAGGATCTGGGGCTTTTGGGGTTTATGGCTATAGGCAGCATAGACCTTAGAGCCTAACTTGGCTCAGGAACTACCTCGCGATGCTACTGGCATTGTTCGACCAACACGTGAGACTGTCGCGGGCGCACCAATAAGCACGCCAACGAAAGGACAAATACTGCATCCCTTAAACTTTAAGCCCTGAAGCCTGAACCCCAAACCGTGTCTCCAGTCGGCGCATCACGAACCCAGCTCCAGCAGATTCTGTAAGTCAAGGTGTGGTCTGGGATGTTATAGGCTTTCAGTCTTTGGCTATTGGGTGGGAGGTTTATAGGGCTTCGGTGTCAGGGGCCCTGAACCCTAGACCCTGAGCCCTGAGCCCTAAAACCAGTAATGGGACATGGCCACGTTTCAGATTTCAGAGTGAATGCTAGCATGATAAGTGACCGAGCGGAGGTGCTTGTAAACCCACTTCGCGTATGCTTTCTCCAAAGTGCGCTCTAGAAGGTTTGTCCCCTCTGCACCCTCAACCCTAACCCCCAAACCTCTGCCATGCGAGAGGGAAAAAAGCCCAAACCCTTCTGCGCAGGGTTCCAAGTACTAAACTCTTTCTTGCGAGTTCTGTAGCGCCAGTTGATGCCCGGAAAAAGCGCAGACTTCATTCTGAATGACATGGGCAGTTGTCAAAATTATGGTCCCTTCTGGGGTACCCTAAATAATAGGTGCTGTATTATAATAAGGTCTCAAAAAGGAACATAATTTTGACAACCACCCACATGGATGTGACTTTCGCCTATTTCTACTGGGCTGAATCAACAGAGATATCCCTACTAATGCAGGGGCTTGATTGAGAAGCTTCGGGTCTGTATTAGGGTTCTCTATATTGTGGCTCCTACTAATTTGGGGTTGTAGGGCCAGGGTTTCTTACGCAGATTCCTACATTAGTGATATTCCGTTATAGTCCCTATGCAAATACTGTTGGTGATATAAATCCTGCATGACCTTAAGGACCCTAAGCTATCGGAATTATGGCATATATTCCTTATTATGGGTAGCGCAGGATGTATATCATCAACAGTATGCCCTACCCTGGTGAGGAGACAACGCCTGCACCGGCTACAGCGGAAGCATCGTTCGATGCCTCTGCGAGCATCGTGGAGGATGTGAGGGGCCCTAAACCCTAAATCCTAAACCCATAAACCCTAAACCCTAAACCCCTAAGCCCTAAACCCTAAATCCTACTAGGGGCCCATAGGGGCTCGTCGCCTCAAGGATCTGGGCAAATTGGGGACCCATGGGGACCCTAAACCCTAGACCGCATAATCATCATAGGTTGCTCTAGGGCTTTAAAACGCACCGGGTACCCCTTCAAGGACTGGAACTTCAAGCCTGGTAGTATATGCATGTTCGGCGGTGTGGGGTCTCAGGGAAGGCTTGGAAGTGCGGGGCTCTTTCGTAATATGGGGGCCTTCATAATACTAGTTTGGATGGGGCTCCTTACTACAAACATGGTATTTTATACCCCAAAACGCTATTCTAGTTATTAAGGACCCTACATTAGGGCTTCAGGTCCAAATCCTTCTAAGCTCAGGGTATCCGATGCCCGGGACGTTCGGTAGACTCTGGTAGACTTCTTCGCAGAATGTGTGGCAGTCGTCAAATCGTAACAACCTTTACCCCTATACCCTAAACTCCTAAGTTCCCGGAACTAAACTCTAAACCTTACGCCCTAAATTCGTACGTTCCCGAAACCCTAGACCCCAAAACCTCCGAAGCTCCCGAAACCCCAAAGCCGTAATCTAGGAGCGTTAATCATTAGAATAGGGTTGGGATCTAATATACCATAATAGTAATGCTGAACCCCCCAAACCGTATTCTAATTATTATAAGGCCCCTACATTAACACAGAGGTCCAAAGCCGTAACAGACCTTGTTATAATTATGGTATACTGGGCGCCAAGACCCTTTGCTAATTATTAAAGGCCCTACAGCAACAGACCCCCCTAAACCCTAAACCCCTAAACCCTAAACCATTAACAGACCCCTGCAAGCGGCAGGAAGATCCGACGCCTTTGCCGTCCCCTGCAAGCTACGAACCCCTCCAAGGTTGAGAGGTTTAGGGATTTGGGGTTTAGGGGTTTAGGGGTTTAAGGGGTTTAAGGGGTTTAGGGGCTTACGGGTTTGGGGGCATAGGGGTTCAGGGTCTAGAGGTTTAAGGGTTTAGGGGTTTAGGGGCTGGGGGTTTGGGTTCGGATTTTAAGGTTCTGGTCTACTACACGCTTCACACTCCTTTACTTCAGAGTTCGATGGAAGTTCTAGATGGGTTCGAGGATTCAAAACGAGTTTGGCTCAGGATTCATTTGGGCACTGCAGCTGGTCTTGCGAGGAGCAGCAGCAGCAGCAGCAGTGAAGCCATAGAAAGTAGCACTAGTGGCAGTAGTCGTCGTCGTGCTTGTATTTTATGTTTTTGACATCAGTACTACTCATCAGGTGAAAGTAACAGTAGCACAAGCAGATGCAACCTTCTAAACCCTAGACCCTAAACCCCAAAGCCCTAAACCCGAAGCCCTAAACCCCAAGACCCCAAAACCTTAAACCCGAAACCCTAACCCCAAAACCCTATGCTGAAGAATCTTCCGAGGACTGGGTCACTGCTGAGGCGAGCCGCGACACGCGTACCACAGAGCCCAGTACTGAGGCGGCCGGCTAAAGGTTTAATATAGGGGCCATAATAATTAGAATAGGGTTTGGGGTATGTTATATTATAACTATAATAAGGAACCCCTAAAACCCTACTCTAATGACGAATGCCCCTACATTAGGGCTTAAGGTTTAGTATGCCAGGGGGTTTCGGAATGAAGGCACCCCCTTGCTCGCGATCTTTCGACTAAGAACCTTTTTTGCCGTTCAAGGTCTATACCAGAGGTTCTCGAAGTTTCTCGTTTTCCAGGTCGACGGCCTGGTTCCTGGGTTCCGGGAAATGGTATACGATACGGGTCGACCCGAAGCCCAATACCCGTCCAGGCTTTTGCAGTACGTCTTTCGTACTGCCGGGCTGTTTTCAGTACTCTGCTTCGAAACGATGCTTCGTTAAATGTTCCGGCCCCAGAGCTGTCCCAATAAAGGGTTACTATGGTTACTAGGCCCTGAGCGTAAGTAAGGGATTTGAATGGAGGAACTTGGAAAGAAAATGCAAGGAGGTATTGCTAGACCTCTTTACTGGATGCCAAGCACGTAGATTGCGGAACTGTAGGGAGGCATTTAGGGCACAATCCTAAACCCTAAACCCTAAACCCCTAATCCCTAAACCCTGGGGATTTCAGCGCCTTGGCAGAGGAGTCCGAGATGGAACGGACTTTCTATCGGAGCCCGGAGGACGAGCCCCCCGAACCGAAGAAGTGGCACAGCTGCAGATGTTATCGGGTCCAGGACCCTTAGGGTTTAGGGTTTAGGTTTAGGGTTTGCAAGGAGTTTGCAGCCAGGAGAAACGTTTCCTTAGCCATTGAGTTCGGAACTGTTGCTCAGCATGCCTGAGCTAGAGTGTTGAGTTTGTCGGGCATAGTTTGCTTCCTCGCCCCCGAAAACTTATTCATCGTCGTGGTGCCGAGCTTGCTGATGTTTGGCAACTTCTTCAATCAAATCCGGGGGCCTGAATACTCAGTAATAGTATCCCCGTACAATTCCTGTAGTTCTAATTCAATTCTTCCGGAAGCATTGTTCCAATCCTGTAGGACCATGAAGGTATGGTGGAAGGCGATGGGGTCCTGATTCGCTGCAAACTGCGTGCGGTTCTGCTTTCTGTGTACTGTGCCGCAAAACATATGTTGAAAGTTTTCTGTGGTATCCAGGCATGTTTGGCATTTCGAGTTGCTGTGTGATGGCACAATACAAATCTTCGTTCGACGTCGATGTAGAGTTGCTTATTCAGCGCCAGGGACAAACCATGTCAAAGGCTTCAATGCCGAACCAACCCTTGTACATTGGGGCGTTGTTAAAAACCTTCGATTCTACTTTGGCCTCGTTTCAAGGCAAGAAACATTCCGACACTTGACCCTGTGTGCTTTGTCATGTAAGTGCTCCGACGCGCGACGGCAGCTAGTTTTTACTTCCGTTGGGAAATCGGAGCCAAGTTTGTTTAGTCCTGACTCGCAAACACGATGGCTTACATGGTGTTGCTTTGGAGTGTGGGTTTTTCAGTGCTTGAAGCTGTTCCTTGGTCCTGCACCCTGTTCGGGGTCACTCTCTATGCAAATTTTGCGACCTCAAACCCAGGCCAAAAGAGATCGGCTGGACACATCTCTCGGTGGCATCGGAAGATGTCTTGGACGGGCTGCAAACGGTTTAGTGCAGGGGATCAAAGCGTTTACTGAGTTGGTCTCCAGACGCAAATCCCAAATGCTGAGTTGCACAAAGTCAGGGTAAACTAGCTATAACAGTTTCGCAGACCGAACTCCCATGTGTGCCACACTTCCGAGAAGCAGACATTTTTGTCCTGTGACAACACGCCTTGAGCAGGACAGCCTCGAAACGGCCGTGCAGCGTTTGGTCTACACTTGAGAGTTTTTTTTGGTTGGAGGGGGGAAGGCTCTTTATCCACGAACATAAAGGACATCGCTTCCGTCCCCCAGGTGCGCACAAAGATGCAACTCCTGGCACCAGGCTAAGAATAAAAGTCACAAGTTGTCAGAAGCAAATGGTTTCGAAGACTCCCCAAACGAAAACCTCAACAGCTTGAGCCCTGTCCCAAGAGGCTTCCGAAACTCCAGAGCCCTAGCCTAGGGCTTAGGGTTTAGTGCTTTAGGGGTTTAGGGTTTAGGGGTTTAGGGGTTTAGGGTTTTAGCGTTTAGGGTTTAGCGGTTTAGGGTTTTGGGGTTTAGGGTTTTAGCATTTAGGGTTTAGGGGTGCAGTCGAGGTATAAACACTGTGGCGCTCGTCACCCTTCTTCCACACTCTAACCATTTTTAATCTTTTGGGAGCTTGTTGTAATGAATGTAAGGGCCTTAATCGTTAGAACAGGGTGTCGGGGCTTATTGTACTAGAATTATCATAAGGAAACACCCAAAACAGTATAGGTAATTGTTGCCGGGCGCGGGATTTAAGACTTACCTTGGTCTTAATTTTAAAAAAGCACAGAGGTTTCTGGTGTTTGAGGGCGATTTGTTTCCGGAATCGGGTGTTTACCAAAGATCAGTTGGTTAGGCTGAAATCTGTACAGCAGGCCCCGCGCCCGGCCTCGGTGCGTTGGGTTCTGTCGGAGAAAGGTGCCAACCGCCCATGGGCGTCTGAAATATTCGGCCGTATTTAGGAGCCGAGCTAATAGGTGATTTCGAAGGCTTTCGCGGAGCAGAACCTGTGTGGAGTCTGTAAGGATTCCCAGTAAGGTGGGACACACAAGAAAATCAGGACTTTATAGACACTTAGAGGGAAAAGTGGTGGCGTCTTGAATCCCACGCCCGCCTACTTGTTTAGGCCCCTATATTAAGTCTTACACCACGCACTTCCAACAAGACCCGCCTCTCTCCATATCTGGGTCATACTACTTACATACGGTTTATGGTTTAGGGGTTTAGGGTTTATTAAAGGTTCTTATGGGGTGCTTCATTTTGCGAAGGGCATACATGAGTCCAAGATACAAGCACGCAGCTACACACCCTAGCTTGACCTACCCACCAGAACCTCTTCTTGGTAGAGTCCTTGTAAATTCAGTATACGGTTTGTTTTGCGGTCCTACAGAGGGAGGTTCAGGAGTTAATGCCCAAACCCGACAACTTCAGCCCCACCCCTCCCGCGACTAGTCCAGACCTGAAGCCCTATAAACTATACGAACAGCAGCACCCAGAGAGCCCAATGCCCCTTAATCAAGGAATATACCTTAAAACATAGTATAATTTAAGGTATCTTCCTTAATTAAGGGATATTGGGCTCTCTGGGCACCTCCTCTGGCAAGTTTATAGGTTGTGCCTGCCCAGTGCGAGTGGGCGAGTCGAAAACCCACCCTGAAGCCTAAAGCCTTCTTATAGGGCCTTAAACAATTACCTATACTATTTGTTGGGTGGGTCCCTTTTTATAAGTATAGTATACTCGGCCCCAAAGCCCTATTCTGATCATTAAGGCCCCTACCCTAAACCCTAAGCCCTAACATTGGGCCCCAAAACCCTATTCTGATTATTAAGGCCCCCACGTTACGCAGTAGATCCCACCCTAAACCCTAAACCCTAAACCCCCACACGCTCAGATACACGTCCATGGCCCGGACCTTGCGCGAGAAGGGCCTCCTTGGCCGAGGTATCAGGCCACCTCCAGCTTTGTTTTGCGTTTAATTAGGGTTTAGGGTTTGGGGTTTAGGGTTTAGGGTTTGGGTTTGGGGTTTAGGGTTTAAGGGTGGGGTTTAGGGTTTGGGGTTTGGGGTTTAGGGTTTAAGGCTGGGGTTTAGGGTTTAGGGTTTAGGGTTCTTCTTGAGCTACAACAAGGGTAATATAGGGCCTTAATAAATTAGAATAGGGTTTGGGGGTATATTGTTCAATAGTTATAACAAGGAGGCCCCCCCAAAAAAAGAAAAAATAGTATTGGTAATTGTTTAGGCCCCTATATTACCGGGGCCTAGTGGTTCAGGGTATGTTGCATGTTCCCTTCTTGCGCTTGCGAGGATCCAAACAACGATTCCGTCTAAGAGGCTTTAAGGGAGTCAACCTAGGGGATTCTAACGTGGCTGTAAGTGTAGCTTGCAGTTATTTAAGTCAAAGGTACGGAATCCATGAATGCCAGCCATAAACCCTAAACCCTAAACCCTACAGCCTTTTGTGTTTTCGCGGTGTGTTTGGAATGTTTAGTTTGCCAGTCTTCTTCGAGAGGTGACGGGGGAGGTGTTGAGCATCAGACTCCGGCTCTTGGGGTTGAGGTCATGCTATACTTGGAGGTTCATGGTGACTTAAAAAGTAAGGTTTAGGGTTTAGGGTTTGGGGTTTAGGGTTTAGAGTTTAGGGCTTTAGGATTTTAGGGCTTACTTGGAGGTTCATGGTGACTTAGTAAGTAAGTAGGGTTTAGGGTTTAGGGTGTACTTGGAGGCCCAGGGGCTTAGAAAGTCGGTTATAAGTAGGGTTATAATTGGGGTAACCCCAGTTAGGGTACTTAGAACTCTATTTACAACCTACTTACTAGGTCCCCTGGGCATCCAAGTAGTCTCGGGGCAGGGTTCAGGGTTCTTCGGAATTGAGGCATCTTGCTGACTTAGGTTCTGCTTTTCGTGTATCTAACTCGGGTTCAGGTCGAGTGGGAAAGGGTCCTTGGGTCGTAACCAGAAAGTCAGGGACCCTTTTAGTACCGCCTTACAGTACCCCTTTTTTATGGTAGTCCTTACAGTAGCCGGAATGTTTGGAAGTAGTGGCGTCTGGAGTTTGCAGGTTGATTCTTCCAGAGCGGATTTCAGAACTCAGAGTACAGTAGAAGCCTAAACAATTACCTATATTATTTTGGAGGTTCAATCCCTATTCTAATTATTGAGGCCCCTACATTAGCAAGAACCAGACATGCTGGCAGTGTCAACGTGGTTCTCTTTCGACGAGGCTCAGAGTCTTGAAATGTTCGGCCGTACTGCAAGGCAGTTGTACCCTAATTCGGCACATCTAAGCCCTGAATGTTCATCTTCAATCCTGGCGGATGGGAAAAGAGGCGCTTAAAACCAAAAAAAATGTTCATCTTCCGTCGGGCGAAAGCTCTTGCACTGCAAGGCTTCCAGCAGAAAGTCTGCAAGACCACGCGCCCATAGGTTCAGAAAAGATAGGCACATCTGCACCTAGGCCAAACAACCAGCCTGCAGCGAATAGGATGATGTAGAGCGGGCCGGGCACCCCCCCCCCCCCCCCCAATCCCCTGCCAAATGCCAAGATACAGGATGGTGGACAATGACCTTAGGACCTTGAGCGTTTGGAATTCCTGGTACAGTCCTAGATGTCATGCATATCGCAGGGCTACAGACCTAAACCATAAACCCTAACCATAAAACCAGAAACCACACTTGCACTAAAACCCTATACCACAAAACCTCCTCAACCCCAAAACCCTAAACCCCTAAACCCAAAGCCCTAAACCCTAAAACCCTAAAGCCCTGAACCCGAAAACCCTAAACCCCTAAACCCTAAACCCTAACACCCTAAACCCCTAAACCCTAAACCCTAAACCCTAAACCCTAAACCCCTAAACCCCTGAACCCTAAACGCTAAACGCAGGATGATGGAGCGAGCCCTGGCCATCGTCGAACGCCGAGAGATGGCTCACCCGGCGCTGTGCCTGGTCGCTGCCCGAGTGGGCTTAGGGCTTTTTAGGGTTTAGGGTTTAAGGGTTTCTGCAGGATTTAGGGCATTTAGGGCTTAGGGCTTTATAGGGTTTCTAAAAGGTTAGCGTTTGGGGTTTGAGGGCTTAGGGTTTAGGGCTTTGGGTTTCTTGTTTTCCAGGCTGTCTGTAAAGTTTTATGAGTTCTGTATAGGGGTCTGAAGAATCAGAATAGAGTTTACTAGAGCTTTACGTGAACAGGGTACTCGTAGGCTTTTGATAGGGGTTTCTAACGGCTGTCGGCAGAGAGGTCAAAATGAGAAGACCCCATAATGAAGGCATCCTTGCACTCGTGCGGAGGGGGTGAAGACTTGGGACAAGCTTGGAATGGGGATCCGCAAACATCGCCCGGTGGTCCACAAGCTTTTTGAACTGGCTTCTTGGTACACCAAGAGGGTGATTATGATAACCTTGATGGCTGCTGTTTGGTAGTTGCTGCTCTCAGTGTTGCTGTCAGCCCGAAACCCTGCAGCTTTATTCGCGGTGACCCAGCTCTCCCCTTCAAGGAAGCTGCGAAAGTGCGCATCAACTTTGCTGCATACCTCAGCGAAGGCTGGAAGAGTCGCAGCAAGGTGGTTGTTGCGCAAGGTTGACCCCGGTTTTGAAAGCTCTGCTCCATCTCGGACCCATACCTCCGAAAACTTCCCTATCCGGCCAGACAGAATCACCAAGACCCCCAAACCTCAAACCCAAAACCCCAAGTCCCGAACCCTGGAGTCCTTGCTAGCTAGGAGGGAACCAAGGCCTAAATGGGTAGTTCTCTACTCCCTTTTGGGGTCCTGTGAATAAGGGTGCCGTACGATATTGGGGACCCAAAAAGGGATCCTACCTATAGTCTCCATTGTAGTTCCTTTCTTTGGTTTAACCAATTTTATAATTAGGATCCTATAAGGTAACCCCAAAAAGGAACTACAATGGAGACTATAGGTAACACTAATCGTCCTAAATCCACCC
>CAJNDV010001352.1:0-11063 GCA_905221635.1 Symbiodinium sp. CCMP2456
AAGCTGTATAGGGTTTAGGGTATAGGGTTTAGGGTTTCGGGTTTCGGGTTTCGGGTTTAGGGTTTCGGGTTTCGGGTTTCGGGTTTAGGGTTTCGGGTTTAGGATTTAGGGTTGAGGGTTTAGGGTTTAGTTCAAAACATTCGGGTCCTTTTTAGGGTCCCAAGGCTAAGGAATTGTACCAAGAAATGTTATTGTTGCTCCTATATTCGAGTCTTATGTTGCTTTGGGTGGCCACATGGTCTCGCAGGGCAGTGTCTGCCTCAGCAGCAAAACGAGCGGTGGTGCGGAGGACACGTCTGGTCGCAAGGAGTTTGGCCTGCCACTCTGCGTCTCCTTGCAGTAGCTCGCCCAGCGTGGGTTGCTGGGGCTGCTCTGCCGTCAGGGTTCCGAGCAGTAGCTGGCCCAGCGTGGCTTGGTGGGGCTGCTCTGCCGAGGACCAGACGGCATTCAGCGGCTCCCGAGATGCCGGCGATAAGTTCACGAAACTTGTGCTATCCTCATGCATGCCATCCTTGTTGTTGTGGTGGCACATAGGTTCAGTTCAGGAATACAATCGCGCCTACCGTGCCAGGTCTTCAACACCCTGTGCAGTTGGCACCTTCAGCAATTGAATGTCCATTACCCTCGCCGCAACAACCGTGAATGTGACTCTTGGTCAGGAGCCTTGCAATCAGGCAACTCTACATGAGACAAGACTTGGACAGCTCCTGTAAGCTACCCGGGCTCTCCGTTGGAGATGTTTTGCCCTTCGGGGTTACAAGGTTCGGAATTAATACTGTAAAGGTTCTGGAATTAGGGGTTGGTTACTTTATTTCCTTATTGAGGACGCCCAGCCATAAAATAGGCTAACCTAAAACGAACTACCTTGGAGGGAAACCCTAAACCCTAAACCCTAAACCCAGGTATCGAGGTTCCTTCTACCGTGAGGGCATTTTCTGACTGTTCGTGTTTCTAGAATTAGGGTTTAGGGTGTAGGGTTTAGGGTTTAGGGTTTAGGGTTAATTAGGAGACCTCAACACCACAAGGGCAAACGCGTAGTACAAGGACACCTAGGGCATAGTGACATAGTGAAGGCAGGCATCTCCAGTCATAGAAGCAAGAGGTTAGGGTTCGGGGTCTAGGCCAGTTTAGAGTTTAGGGCGCAGTCTGGGGAAAAATGGGATGAGAAACCGAACAGCTGCCGTGAAGCAGACGGACGCATAGGGTTGAGGTATGAGTCGGACTACCCGTCATCATGCCTGAAGGCACACACAAAGTTGAGAGCTGATCGCCTGCACTTAAGGAATCTGACCCTACCCCTCATGCGCGCCCCAACCCCCAGCTTCAACTCTCCTAGGTAACTAGGGTAACTAATACGCTTTAGCTTCTGCCTCACACCTGAAAACCAGCAAGCCGGAAATTTCATCCCAATAGCATGTAACTGGCAAGCTGTAAGAAGGTCCGGTCCTTGGGAAGCCTGAACCCAAATCCTTTTCCATTCGACAGAGTACCCTGGAGGCCATACGCATTACCCCTTCCCCACTCATGCCGGTGACCCGTCGAAGGCCTGGTTTGAAACGAGACAAGCCCTTATAACCCCAGACACTCGAAGCTGGCCCTAGACTCTACACGGCAAGCAGCATACCAACCACACAATATTTGCCAGACCCTCTCCTTCCCGATTACCTGTCGCTGAACTTTCGAGCTTAACACGCCCTACAGCATCGAGTAGAAGCAGAGTTCCAGCTTGCGGGGGTTCAGTCATGCAAAAACCCTACCTAGCTTGATTTGTGGCTACAGCAATACTGGCATGAATTGTGACATTGGTATGGGCCTCACAGTGGTATCAGGTAGGCAAAAACACAATTGTATTTCTAGAGCCCTATAGCCCTAAACCCTTAACCCCTAAACCCCAAACCCTAAACCCCCAAACCCTAAACCCTAATCCCAAACGCCCCACCTTGTCTCAGCCATGGTCCAGCAAGCGCTTGCCTTGGGCGGCAAAGTTCGTGCTGTCATGATCGGGGCTGTCGAGCAGTGCCGTGGGGTTCTTGGCATAGCCTGTTAGGGTTTAGGGTTTATAGGGTTAGGGTTAGGGTTTAGGGTTTAGGGTTTAGGAAATTCTGGGAATCATGTTGCTAAGCGTTCGAGCGCCTGCTTCCATGGCCGATCAGAGGCGGCTGCTTAACCAAGATTGCGGGGATGAAGGGGGATGTTGCGGCCGAGGACATCGGAGCTCTCCCTCCCTCTCTCTCTCTCTGTATATATATAAGACATATACACACATGTGTGTGTATAGAAATATAAGCATAGAAAAATATATACATACACACCACTTTCCATCTCTACCTGACTATCTGTTTATCTGTATGCAAAGGATCTACCTACCTACCTACCGACCGACCGACCTACCCACCCACCACCCACCCACCCACCCACCCACCCACCCACCCACCCACCCACCGACCGACCGACCCTACCTACCTACCTACCTACCTACCTACCTACCTACCTACCTACCTACCTACCTACCTACCTATCTCTCTATCTCTCTACCTATCTACCTGTCTACATATCTACCTATCTATGCACCTAATGCACCTATCTATCTATTTATCTATCTATCTATCTATCTATCTATCTGTCTATCTATCTATCTATCTATCCATCTATCTATCTCTCTCTCTCTCTGTCTCTATCGATCCATCCATCCATCCAATAAGCTAATCTAATCTAATCTAATCTAATCTAATTTAATCTGATCTGATCTGATCTAATCTAATCTATCTATCCGTCTATCCATCTCTGCATATCCTCATTTCCGCATGACTGTATATCTGTACACCTGTTTGTTTATATATATATATACATATGTATATTTATGTAGCTCTATATCTGGATTACCATCAGTCTGATGATGTATATACTTATATCTACATACATGCACAACATATGTGGTAGCTACATTATGTAGGGTCTAGAATTATGCATTTCAGGCCTTCTGGGCTTTTGGGGGATGAATAGGTTCCAGCACGAGGAATCTGAAGTGCGAAATACAGGGGGTCTGAATAACTGCGACTGTGTGCCCTAAGAAAAGCCTCCTAGCCTAGAGCTGCTGTGTAGCTTTACTATATTGGTCGACCCCCAAACTAAACCGTAAACAAAAAACCCTAAGCCCCTAAACGAATTGTGAATGCCCGGATATGAGACGAGCTTGGCAGAGGCGAAACGGCAGTGGGGTCTGAATTGGCCTGGGACGGAAATTAGACCACAACACATTACATTAACTTATATACCTTGTAATACCGTAAAATCCAGTATTTTACACGTTCCTTATAATACCGTATATTCTATGATGTTACATGCCGGAACTGTCGAACTTTGCGTCCAAGCGTGACAACAGTCGGGGCATATTCTTCTGTAACTGTAATCAGGAGCCCTCCAAAGCCCCCCCCCCAAAAAATGGTAGTGGGAATTATTTCGGCCCCTATACTAACTTCCTTGAACCATCAGGCCCCCCGAAGTAAGATACATGTCCTACACCCCGCCGTAGCCTGAATCTTCAGGCCTTAGATGCTGAAACCTAAAAGCATGAGGGGCTTCGGACGGGTTTGGGGCTTACGGCTTATAGGTCCAAAATCATCCACTCCGCTTGTAAGCTGCTGGCCGATCAAGGCAAGACAGCTGCCAGGCAGCACCAGGCAAGTTGGTGACGTCAGGACGACTGCAGCTTAGCTAAGGGTTTCTGGGGTAGGTGCTCGAACACATATGCTTGTAACAGGCAGTCATCTATATGAAAAATGATCAGACACATCCAGGTTTTTGTTCGGCTTCACCAACATAAAGCAGCGACAGACGCCTTAGGCCTGGCAAACCTAAGTACCAAAACGCATCACATTTTGGCGCGATAAACACAGAGTAAGACCTACCCAAAGCTGACTTCTCGTTCTCCAATATGTTGGAAGAAGGTATCACAACTGCAAGCTTCTGAGCTATAGACCAAGACAAATTCAACATGCTCTTGCAGGATTGAAAACTAAACGTTCTGGCCGTTGTCAACAGTAGAGAAAGTTGAGTAAATGTTCTTGAGGAGATACTAGACCTTGCAGATGTCATGTCCGCAAATTGGAGGTGTAATTTGAGCCGGGCAAAACACAGCTCAGCAAACATGAGCAGGCCTCCTGACGTGTCTTGCATGTTCACTGTGGGGCCGCTGGAACTGTAGGGCTCTCAGCTGCAAGCCTTAGTAACCAAGGAACTAGAATGAAGCTGAGAATTCTTTCCGTTTTACGAACTATCTAATCCTACTTCCGTGTCGATGTGTGTGTGTGTGTGTGCGTGTGGGTGTGGGTCTGGGTGTGGGTGTGGGTGTGGGTGTGGGTGTGCGTGTGCGTGTGCGTGTGGGTGTGGGTGTGGGTGTGGGTGTAGGTGTGTAAGCGTAGGCGTAGGTGTAGGTGTGGGTGTGGGTGTGGGTGTGGGTGTGGGTGTGGGTGTAGGTGTGGGTGTGGGTGTGGGTGCGTGTGCGTGTGCGTGTGCGTGTGCGTGTGCGTGTGTGTGTGTGTCCACACGCAGACACACACACACACACACAGACGGACACACACACAGTCACACACACACACACACACGTTACTGTAAGACCCTCGGATGCCAACTCAAAAGCCAACCTGAATCCTTGTCCCACCAAGCCTAGCAATCAAAATCAAAGACCACTTCTCATTTAATATATTTATTTCCATTATGACTACTGTTAAACTACCAAGATGCTTATTGTTGCTATTATTATGATTGCTCTTATTGTCGTTGTGTTATAGCTTCTATTGTTATCATTGTTATTCGTAATTATTAATATTGTTTAGTAGTCCCTAAACCCTGAACCCTGAACCCTAAACCCTAAACCCCTAACCCTAAACCCTGAACCCTACACCCTAAAGCCTCGCACACTTGATTGCGCTCGACGTCATCCGTTCGCAGCATCACAGATGCTACACAGACGGGCACAACGGCTACACCGGGGAAACTAAAAACCCGAGCAAGCGCTCGCACAGCATATGTGCTATCGCGGGATCCAGTAGGGATGTGTTCGTACAATGGCTGGCAGCCAACAACAGATGCCATGATCTTCATCATCATCTGACAAACCGCTCTCTTGAGGGGCTGGCCGATGGGATCGTGAACCCTGCACCTCATGCCAATTCGATTACCGTTCCGGCTGGCACCGTTATGAATGGGGCGCCTCTCGCGGCGGCTTCCGACCTCGCGTCCATCTGTTGCCCAGGTGAAGCGGCGGTGGATCGTCATCCGTTTGGTCTGCTCGGGGTGATCGCAAAAGTCTAGATACGACGCCCGACTGTATGCTCTCAAGCTCAAAGACTACGCACTGGGTTCGTGTATCGTGAACGTAGCTTCACAACTTGCACAAAGATCTTACTGAGTACATGTGATGTAAGTGACTGCCTTTCGTCTGCACCAGTCTGGCCGCTCATTTGGTTCTCTACGGTGCTCAACCGAATCAGTTGCCGAAAAAGTAGGTTGCCAGCCTTTCCACGACCTTTTGTAGCTAGTTTTAGGGTTTAGGGCCCAGGGGTCAGGACAACCCATTAAAAGAGGGGCCTAAATAATTACCAGTACTGTTGTGGGGTTTCTCATTATAATTATGGTATAATATACCCAAAACCCTATTC
The DNA here is from genome assembly GCA_905221635.1 of Symbiodinium sp. CCMP2456. Taxonomy (NCBI): domain Eukaryota; class Dinophyceae; order Suessiales; family Symbiodiniaceae; genus Symbiodinium; species Symbiodinium sp. CCMP2456. The sequence continues at coordinate 5,664 of CAJNDV010001352.1, forward strand.
CAATCATAAAGGCCCCTACATTCGCCGACTGAACCCCAGATGGACTCTACTGCACCCGAGTCCAGAGCTCCTTTTCGCTCACCCTAGAGCCTATAAGCCCAAAACCCGGAGCCCTTGCCCTATGAGTGAACCCTGAAGACACTACACCGAAAAGGTAAACCCCTGAACCCTAAACCCTAAACCTCTAAAACCCTAAACCCCAAAACCTTAAACCCTAAAGCCCTACACCCTCAACCCCCAAACCCTACTGTAAACCTTAAACCTTAAACCCTAAAGCCAAAGCCCCAACCCCCCAAAACCCTGAACCCCGAAAAGCCCTAAAGCCCTAAAACCCTAAACCCCCCAAACCCCAAAACCCTGAACCCCGCAAAGCCCTAAAAACCTAAACCCCCAAAGCCCCAAAACCCTAAACCCTGCAAAGCCCTGAGCAGAGAGGCCGGCCAGGTCCGGCCCCGCCCGGGTGGAGGCTCGACGCTCTTCTGGCTGGGTTTGGGGTTTTCGGGCTTTCGGGTTAAGGTTTAGGGTTTAGGTTGGTTGGTTGGTTGGTTCAAAGACACAAATGTGTCATCCCTGGGCAGGGAGAGAAGGGACAAGAGTGGGGTTTGAGGTTTAGGGTTTAGGGCTTTAGGGCTTTAAGCGTGTAGGGTTTAGGGGTTTAGGGTTTAGGGTTTATAGGGTTTCGGGGTTTGGGGTTTGGGGTTTTAGGGCTTTAGGGCTTTAGGGTTTCGGGTTTAGGGCTTCAGGGCTTTAGGGTTTAGGGGTTTGGGGTTTAGGGTTTGGGCTTTAGGGTTTTAAGGGTGTAGGGTTTAGGGGTTTAGGGTTTAGGGCTTATAGGGTTTAGGGTTTAGGGGTTTGGGGTTTAGGGTTTTGGGGTTTAGGGCTTCAGGGTTTAGGATTCAGGGTTGAGGGCTTTAGGGCTTTAGGGTTTATGGCTTTGGGGTTTTAAGAGCATAGGGTTTAGGGGTTTAAGGGCGTAGGGTTTTGGGGTTTAGGGGTTCAGGGTTTAGGGCTTTAGCGTTTAGGGTTTAGGGTTAAGGGTTTAGGTTTTAGGGGTTTAAGGGTTTAGGGTTTAGGGCCATGGGAAGCCGAAAGCTTTGCGGCTTGTAGGGTTTATGGGTTTTTAGGTTTTAGGATTTAGGAGTTTAATTTAAGGTTTAGGGAGTATGAGTTTTAGGATGTATGGGTTTAGGGGGGGGGTTCCGGGTTTAGGAGTTGAATGTTTAGGGTTCATGGGTTGTATGGTTTAGGCGATTTTAGGGTTTAAGAGTTTAAGATTTTAGGATTTATGGGTTTTAAGGGTTTAGGAATTTAAGGTTTAGGGTTTGGGGGGGGGAGTCGGGTTCCCAAAAGTGGAGGTCTTGTGGGGTTCTATTGATGTGCTAGAAGGTAAGAGGGTACTAGAAGGGCTTTATAGGCATGCTTGGGTTTAATGCAGATGCATACACCTGCGGGCCTGCCGGGTGTTTTAGCTTCCTGGAGTAGTGCACCTTACAGAACCTGAAATCCAAGCCCCAATGTGGTTCTGAGTCTCCGGAAGATAACATGAATGGAGGCAGTCCGTGTTGTCGATTTTGCCTGATCTTAGCAAGACTTTTTGAGGTGTACTTCAAGGTTCGCAACGAAAAACTTACTTCAGCAGCCCCGAAGTTGCAGGCCAGAGCTACTCGAATCTCTATGCGGCCAGAAACAGAGGTACAGGTACTCCACAGGCGATTTCATACACCTCCCCACCATACACAGATACTGTTGATGGACAAAATCCTGCATGACCCAAATATAGTATAGTACCATAAATCCCATAGTTTAGGTATATAAGGTCATGCAGGATTTTGTCCATTAACCGTACAACGCTGAAATAATCCGACAGTGCCCAGAAGCCGGGGCCGCAGGCATTGTCCACAAGCAGTGACCTGCCGCAACAAAGGTACTCGTAGAGTCTTGGACCTGAACCCCTAGCAACCGACCCGGGATCGGCCCTGAGCTCAAACCCTACCTATAGTATCCCTTGTAGTTCCTTTCCTTGCAAATTCTAAGTTCTATGTATTGCTCTAAGTAGGATATTTAAGTCGTAGATGTTGCCTTCAGTTATAAGCTTACATGCTGGGCGCCCCAGGCCCTAACTCAGAAGCCAAGCCCTGAATCGTCTAGAGCCCCATATGCTTTGACTGGGGCTGAGGGTTTCGGATTTTGGGTTTCGGGCTTGGATGATGTTGGAGTTCAAGTGGGTAGAGGGGTCAAGGGTTCGGATACTCTCCAGGCCATAGTACGGCTGAGTTTTCATGCACTTTGATCTTGGAGGAAGCTTGAACATCTTGGCTGCAAGGGGCAGACCTTTCCCTTTCGGGTTTAGGGGGTTGGGGCTTCGGTGTAGGCGCCAGATCCAGAAAGGCAATGATCGAAAAAGAGTATCCTACAATACTATTTTCCAAAACCTTCCTCCTCCTCCCCCAAACCCTACCCATAGGCCCTAAAGTAGTTCCTTTTTGGGGCTCATATATAGAATCCTATAAGGTAACCCCAAAAAGGAACTACTATGGGGCCTATGGGTAAACCCTCAACCCTAAATTTAGTGCCTTGGACTCCTAGGGTAAGTCATAAACCAGAGACCTTCAATCATCAATGTTGGGAGGAGCCCCCTACCTCCCCGCTTCCGCCGGGAGCCCAGTCTACTGTTTAGACCTTATGTTGCGGAGTTTGAGATTTCTGCAAGGTTGACTTTTTAACCCACTATGCTCACGTGGCGCGTCTGCGGTGTGTAGGATTTCGGGTTAGGGTGAGTTTTGTGCGTGACTCAGTTTACGTTTTCAGGGAGAGGATGACTTGAGCAGAAAGCTGCTCAATGACACTCTAAACCAACCCTAGGCTCAACAATAAGACCCTATTACTAGCCTATGACAAATACTATACTTTAGCCAAAGTATCAACACCCCCCCCCCAAGAAAAAAACAAAACACAAGTATGTTATGCCACTCGTGTGTTTAATTTTCCTTGCATCTATGTATTATTCCACAGTAAACGGCGGCTGTAGTTTAAAGTTGGCTTGATAAACCCTAAACCGTAGACCAGTAAGGGTCCTTATGACAGGGCCCCTAAACCCCAAACCCTAAACCCTACACCCTAAGCCCTAAACCCTAAACCCTAAACCCTAATAGACCCTAAGCCCGAGTAGGGCTCCATATCAGGGACCCCCGGCATGGCAAGCTCCCCCGAGCTTTTATCTTCTAAGCCGCAAAACCCCAAAGCTCAACCCTAAACCCTAAACCCCAAACCCTAAACCCTAAACCCTAAACCCTAAACCCTAAAGTTCAGGGACTTTCGGACTTCCGGGGCTGTGGAGTCTGAGTCAGACGAAAGTTCAGGGTTTAGGGCTTAGGGCTTAGGGCCTTAGGGCTTAGAGCTTTGGGGTTAGGGGTTTAGGGTTTAGGGTTTAGGGCTTAGGGCTTAGAGCTTTGGGGTTAGGGGTTTAGGGTTTAGGGTTTAGGGTTTAGGGCTTAGGGCTTAGAGCCTTGGGTTTAGGGGTTTAGGGTTTAGGGTTTAGGGCTTAGGGTTTAGGGCTTAGGGCTTAGGGCTTAGGGTTTAGGGGTTTAGGGTTTAGGGCTCTTAGAGCTTTGGGTTTAGGGGTTTAGGGTTTAGGGTTTAGGGTTTAGGGTTTGAAAGCACCCAAGTCCCGAGATCCCTAGACCCTGAGCCCTTGATGACACCCGCGGCATCCGGACTGCCACTGCGAAATCTCGAGGTGGGAGTAGGAGCGATGAGAAGAAAGGGGGATGTGGAGGATTTGGGTGTATACAGGTCAGGGTGTATGATCTATGATTTAGGGGGTAGAGGGGTTGGGGTGTATGATTTACGACATTATGATTTAGGGGTAGAGGGGTTAGGGTGTATGATGTATGATTTAGGGTGTTATGGTGTTGTGAGCTGCCTGAACAGGAATTTTCGAGCGAAAAGCATAAGACCTTGTGTGGAATCCAAGCCCGTCGAAGTGGCTTGGAGCGACCGCTTTGCGTAATATGGGGGGTCTCAATAATTACCAATATGATTTTAGGGGCTCCATCTTATAATCAGAGTATAATCGGGCCCAAAACCCTATTCTAAATTCTAAATATTACCGTAAGGCCCCTACATTAGGGTTGGGGGGGGGTCCGATGGCACCGCGGTACAAAGCTGCCCGGATCTTCATTGCGGCCTGCGCCACGCAGGACACCGAAAGTCAGAGGGTTTATGGGCTGGGGTGGGGGGTTCAGGTTCTCGGGAGTAGGGGATCTAGCACCGAGGCTGCAGGGTTGTTTATGGCTTCGGGTTTCACGTCTAATTACGGTCTGAGTTTTGACCCATGCCGCTTAAAGTGCTTTGTAGGTAACTTGAATGAAGTGAAGGGTGACATCGGGACATGTTGCTTCACAGTTTTCTGCAGACCTCGGTGATCTGTCTTTTATTTTACCAATCAAGGGAGGCACCCTGAAGGTTTTTGCAGCCTCAAGAGCTGCAAGCCTCACAGATCGTGCCACTGCCGTGATTGCCCAAACCCCCCAAAGTAGGTAAAACAATTGCCCGAAACCTCTGACTATTATTCTACATAGTTTTGAGGTCCGGGAATGCATCAAACCGGGTTAGGCTGTGCTCTGCGAAAGCCAGTGTACCTGACTTTCGATTGCAAGGGTCTGCAGTAGTGCCGAAGAGGAAGAGGTGCATGCAGTTCAGCCGTGGATGGGTTTAGGGTTTGGGGTTTAGGGTTTAGGGTTTAGGATGCACCTGAATGCACCTCTTCGGCTCTACTACAGTCCGTTGATAGAATCTCCACTCATGTCGAAGCGAGAGGGAAACGGTAGCCTCTCTGGCAAACCCTGCAACTTCCTGCTACCCAAAACTCAGCCCCAGAAGCACCATCACTTCAAAACTTCAGAGCCTTATCCTAGCATCCGTGTTTAGCTTCCTACTTACTCCCCAGAGACACCAACCCCGGAATCTCTGATTCCTCGAAACCTCTGCAAAGCAGCGCAGGCCAGCGTGGAACGCTCGCTTGCCGTGCCTCGACGCAGCAGTGCCTGGATTTGAAAGATCAGCTTCGTTTTGATTTGTGTTCTGGGGTCGTCTTATCGTGTTTTGCTTGGTATCCCTAGGGGTCCATGTGCCCAACTAGGTTATTTCTTTGGGGCCAAAGTATATACTATTCGGGTACATGGACCCGTAGGGTGTTGGCATGGTATCACTTCCGGTATCATCTTCGCCGGTCGGGCCAATGTTTCGTTGCTTCGGTCCTGTCGTGGTTGCATCTACGACTCCAGGTCATGCCGTGTGTGTTTGCTGTTGTTGGTGTGAGCATGGCTTTAACCACGAGCCTTGCTAATCATCAGTTCTGTTCTTTCTGTCCGTGTGGAACAACCCTAAACCCTAAACCCT
>CAJNDV010001353.1:0-14985 GCA_905221635.1 Symbiodinium sp. CCMP2456
CAACCCCCGGGCAGCCGCGCATCCGCAGAGCACCCCTTCCCTTCTAACTTAATCAAAGCCACCCAAATCCTGAGCCAGCCCCCAAACCCCTCGGCTCCCCCAATTCCCTTCTAACTTAATCTCAGCCACCCAGAAGCACCCCCGGTTCCACACTATTCCGGACCAAACATTTTGTTGGGGGTAAGGGGGGGGGGACCCCCCACATTAATTCGGACCACACATTACTTTGTTTCCTCATGACCTACTTCATTGGTAACAGTGTTCGTGCTGCCCGTAGTGCTACCAATGGCTTTCTTCCGGGCGCAGTCGCCTTAACGACCCGTGTGAAGCATGAAACCTGCTCTGCAGATCTCCTCGATAAGGCCACAGACCATGAAGTCCGTTACCTACACGGCAGGTGACTGTTCCCTGAACTCTATATAATATATCATGTACATTACCCGTAGTACAATAACCAACTGTCTAGGTAACTGGGCATGCAAGGACAGATTATGAAGGTGACACGGAACCAGACACGTTGCTTCGAGTTATGCTGCAGCTTGGAGGGCAATGCTGGGAAATCTTCGACGATGGCTGGTCGCAGCCGCATGTCTGCGGGCATATAGAAGCCAATGGACGGACCAGTTCGGGCATTCCCTCGCACCAAACATTGCCAGACATGTAGTCTACGGGAAACTGCAACAGAACTGGGCATCCACCCATTGCCAAGGCCTGCAGAGTTTGGTTCACCAGAGCGAATGCCTGAACGGTCTCCACTGGATGTCCAAAGTAATGGGACAAAACCTCCGGATATTGAGCCCAGAAGGCACGCCATGTATCGTCCACAGGCATATCCTGGCAAGAACGGTTCTGCAACTTCGGCTGTCCAAGTTCAAGGCAAGCAGGCGCACAACCTTGTGCTGGAACTTTGTACCACGGAGAACTGAAAGGCTCTAAACAACCACACGTCTCACCGCAGATCATCCGCAACAAACGCCCGTCTGGATCGTCGCATTTGTCCTTCAGTTCTTGACAGCCTCGTGCACCGGCACGTCCCAGAGCGCCGGCGGCAGAGTTTACCAGCAAGGCACCCAAAGGTTGCATGGCTGGGTCTGTGCGGTAAGGGGAATCCTCTTTCAGCACATCCAGTTCAAAACAGCTCGAATACCGCGCGGCCTCTTCTTGCATGTTGCGCGCCATGTCTTGCTGAAACATGTCATGGTTGGCAGCAAACCTGACTAGTTCGGAGGTAGCCCCTGGCAGTGAATCTTTGTGTGCCTGGATCACCGTCTGACTGTAAGAAAAGTTGCGTGCGTCGTGGGAATCAGCTGTGACAAGTCCAACGGTAATCTGTGTATCTGCATTGTAAGAAGCCACAAACCGCTGGATGCCTCCGCAAAGCTCGGTCTTGACGGTCAGCATGGCATCGCTCAAGGGTGCCAGCAGGAAAAAATAGGATGAAAGGATGAGACTCAGCAGTGCACCGAAATGCACGAACGACTCCAGCTGACTGCGACACCGACTGTAGCTAATACTGATTGGCGTCAAGTTCTGTATGGCACGCTGAATCTTGATGGGTGCCATACCAGCGAAGGAAAAACTCGTCAACGTCCAAAATAGAGTTCAGGGCAACAGCATTCAACATCAATTCTTCAATTGACGTTGTTCGGGCCAGCCAGAGAATCCCACCGAAAAGCAAAACAGAAGCAATGGCTACTCGCACGACATGCGTCATCAGAAGAATACCCAAACGAAAGGCTTTCGAAAGAATTGGCACGAAAAAGGGTTGCGCGAGATTTGGGAACTCCAAGTGCGGCCTCCAGCTGCAGCCAAATCGTGCGGAACTCCTACAGAGCCCACATGCAGGCGGTGATGACCTACGAAAGCACGCATCACCGACGGACACTGAACCTCCATGCACCTATACCATGCACTCATGTACGTATTGGTAGGTGTGGCTAGATGCCTGCATGTCTGTACGGATGTATGTATGTATGTATGTATGTATGTATGTATGTATGTATGTATGTATGTATATGTGTGTATGTATGTATGTAGGTATGTGTATCTACCTATGTATGTATGCATCTGTGTATGTATGGCATGTATTTGTTTGTATGTGTCTGTCTGTACATGTATACGCAGTATATATGCTTTTTGCATATGTACGGATACATGTACATGCTTGGGTGTAGCCGCGCATGACCATGTATCTGTATGTAAGCGTGTGCATGCGAACGTATGTATATATATATATATATATGTACAAAAATTAAGCTGTATATATATATATGCATACATATGGAATTGTACCTACATGCATGGATGCATGGGCCAACATGAACACTTGAATAACAAAGAACAGGAACCACTATATAAGCGTTGACATGAACAACAAGTAGTTACGTACATAAACCGGGTGTTTGCCTGCCAAATGATCAGCCAGGAGTGGCAAAACTAAAGTGAGCCCACATCGAAACCGGAAAAGTTGAAGTGAGCCTCCTGGAATCGAATATGCCAAGCACCTATGTACAGGTGCATGCCATGTCCAGACAGGAATGAATCTGAAACGCCCATGTACATGTGTGTATGCATGTACAGTATGTATGCATGTATGTGAGCATGTATGTATGTGTGTATGTATGCCTGTATGTATACACATACCAACAACCAATGAAGGAGATTGATAAACACGTGTACGGCGGATGTTACACTATGGTCATGTTAGCCTATGCCATGGTAAGTATCTCGTGTTGTTTTATACCTTACTTACATTACAGGCTGGTATATAGTCACTGACAATAATACTGGGCACAACTACCCTCGTTTTTGGAGTGATCGACAAAAAGGATTGCAATGGCTGGTTCATGTACAAGGTTGTAATGGCCTCGGAGAGCATGTGTACAAGAACTTGCGCAGTCCTTGTAGACGCACAGGCTCCATAGAATGATGCACAGCATACACAGGAGAACACCTGGCTGAAAAGCTGGGTGTGCGAACTCCATCTCCTTCAGACCGAGGAAGCTGTTGATGTGATCCACCAAGGTGGCCTGGTTTGTGGATAAGATCAATGAGCCATCTCCAGAGCAGACTCTTGACACCAAGCTTGTCTGGGCCAGGTCCATGTACTTGTAGTCATGCGCCACACTAGTCCGCCAAGCTTTAGCAGTTTCGACATTGCCGTCGAAATGCTTGCCAACGAATGCATCCTTAGTTGTCTAGTGACTCGCCTCTTTCTCTAAGGTCGTCTCCCTTATGACTTTCAGTGGCTTGGCTGCAACTGCCACCGGACCGGTGCAGATTACGTGTCGGTTTGCTGTACTCTTGTACTTCTTGCCCTTCCCCGGCGTTCTTGAAGCTGTGCAACCGCGCAACAGAGCGGAACTGCCAACCATACAACAACCCCTTTCCCATTAAAAGACAACTTCAACACGCAGACACACACACACACACACAAACGATGACATGGATGTCAACAATTGAAACACTGCACGAGATGAGCTTGCAGCACGTACAGTCTGCCGTTGTTGGTGCTGCAGAAGCCTAGCATCATCGCTGAGTTCACTCGACCAACGGTGTGTGGGGAAATTGCTCCACTGCTGCAGTCTCGGTTTACACGGCGCATCAAACAGAGATAATGGAAGTCCAGCACGGTTGTAGTATGGCATCACACAACTTCGCTTGCGGGAACTAGCTAGTACCTTGGGGGAAAAGCGACAGCTGCTTCGAAACAGGTTGCTGTGTTCGTTAAGTAGCCGTCAAAAGAACCCATGAAAAAGCCGCCTGCATGACCAAGTTCAAGATGACCAGGATGCCGGCAAAGAGCCTATCAAAGCCACCGGCATCAACAAGACCAAGGACCATAGGAATGCTCCAAACGCTTTCTTCGAAGTGGACCTCGGACACTTCCCCCAGAAAGTCATCAGTTGCGGTGGGCTGTGGATCGGTAATGCCGCCGTCCGGAGCAACCTGGAGATTGACCGCATCGAAGGAGGGCTCGCTGCATTTCTTTGGCTGCCCATGTCCTCACACTCGGAGTCTGCACTGGGCAGTGGCTTCTCGAGTCTCATCTTGGCCACCATCTCCAGCCTTGCGATACGTGCCAAATCGGACTGCATTTCTCGCTGCAGCCAAGCATGCATGCGCGAAACCTCAGTGTGAAGCTCGTCCTGCAGCTGCAGAAAGGTTGTCTGGGGAACCTGCTGGGCATGATGCACCTCCTCCACACTGTTCTGCGTGCCACACCCCTCATCCGAATATCGACCGGGAGAACACGCTGCTGGCGTGGCACACTTGGATTCTGGAGCCACACTGGCTTGTGCCAATGCTACAGCTAATCGAAGAAGCTTCCTTCGGCTATGCTTTCGACTGAAACCACGGCATGCTGAGGGGTTCCTCAATCATGGAACGCATGAGTTTTCGGCACTCACTACGGCGTATAGTGCGCATACTGACCAACCCACTCACCTAGCAGACCTAGCAACAACCTACCTGGCTGCCTGCCTGTCCACCTCCTGTCCTGCTTACCTCCAGCAATAACGACAGTGACCGCCACCACCAGTACAAACCAATACCACCAATGCCACCAGGCGCCCCCCGATATCGGTGCCACCGCTACTGAGGCATGTGCTGTTGACTGCTGAGTTGTTACCATTCTTGACCAGGAGATTTCACTGCTTGCAGACGTCTTGCAGCTACAGTAGCAAGTCGTAGCGGCATATACTCTGGTAGCGGAACTGGCAAGTAGAAGATAAAGAGGTTTTGTCTGTCGTGAGCACACAGTGTGTTAGATCCTGCAGGTTTTGCTGATATTGGCTACTGTCAGTTGGACATCTCGAACCCAAAGTGACATGGCGGTCATTCATGCCACCCACAGAGCCCAATACCCCTTAATTAAGGAATGTACACTAATAAAAAATAAAGTAAAGGGCTTCACATTGAGATTTAAGCTCTATTCATTAATGAAGGGGTAACGGGCTCCCTGGCCATGAACAGGACCGCTGGTTTACGCCGTTTACTCTCTCACAGTTCGGACAAGCCAGGTGAGGTCTGACGGTCCGGTTTCCGGTTTTGGGGATGTCGTGGCTCAGGTGCCACGTGTCGCCGCTTGCAGCTCGGCTTGCCATCGACCTTTTAGCCAGGCTCCCTGAGAAACCGGATCGCATATCGTTTCGTATCTTCTTATCATGCCACATGACACCGCTGCAAGAAGAAAGCACCACATGGCACCTGTTGGCCTGGTCGTCATTACTTATTACGCAGCAAAACGACGTGTGCCGGCTGCCTGCGTGAAACACATCTGCGAAGCTACCATGGCCTTCAATGCCAGTAGCACGTGCATCTTCACGAAGAGCTGTTGCCAGCCCTTGCGCAGCTGGATGGACAATAGCTGGGAATCTCTCCGGCGGCAAGATTGCAGCCACATGTTTGCGGGCACACCGTAGCGAGCCCACGGAACAAGGATGGCATGCCCTGGCACCAAGAAGCTTGTGTCATCAACTCGAGTGGCGACTGAGCAAGAACCGGGCAACCACCAGAAATCATCGCATTAACGGTCTGTGTGATGCCTGCGTAGAAGCTAGTTCCTGTGATGTCACGCCCATAGAACGACGAAAGAACTGAAGGGTAAAGTGTCCAGAACTTTCTCCAGTTGTCATCTGGAGGCCGGTCCTGGCAGGTACTGTTTTGCAACCTCATCTCGGCAACCTTGGCTTTGCTGAACAAGTACATGCAACTACACATGCACACCCAAACATGAGGCATTACTTTTGCTGCGCTCTTTCCATTAACATCTAGTCTAAAACAAAAAACAGAAACACAAAAGAGTCAACGACCAGTGAAAGAGATATAAGAAACATGACAATATGCAAGCCCACACACAAACACACACGCGCGCCCGCACGCGTGCGTGCATGTGTGCATACATACTCCATCCATATCTGAGCGTTTGTCTACACACATATGTGCATGTTAATATGGTAAAAATAAATGCGAACCTTCCAGTAAAAGGAAAAATGTGCAGATATACATATCATGCATATCCATGTATGCCTGTGTTATGTATATATATGTATATACATATATTATAACCCACAAATGTGCACATGTGTTTCTTTGGTTTAGGTAAGTCCGTGTGTAAGCGTGTCTGTGATTTTGCCCTTACAGAAGCTAGCCTCGCATGGACCAGAATCTGCTAATGGAAAAACTTGGTGCTATCATTGTCCAACAATCTCAAAAAGCAGTGAAGCACATTTCGGAAAGTCTGATTTTCGGGCAACTTTGGAATTCTATTTCTTGGTCGCGCTTGTTCGACGTTTTAGAAATTTGGGAATTTCGGAGTGCAAAGCTTCCAAAACCTTGCATGTTGTGGTGCTTCGCAGCAGTATGTGATGTTTCGAACTCTGGAATCACAACAGCTGTTGTATTTACTCGCTCGAGTTATGGCTTTGAGATAGTTGAGCTGTGAACCTACTTGCAGAATTGTGCTGCCACGACGACAAAGGCGACAACCCCAACGACGACGAACACTAGAACTACTGCCGGTAAGCCAACAAGCATGGCCAACTTCAGCAATTGTAAGCACGTGTTCATAATACGGCCCAGAAATGTTGACACGCTATGCTTCCTTCTATTCTAGCTATAGGCTGGAAAACTGAAGCCATGGCTTAAAGCCGGTATGATCGGAAAGACCTGAAGGTGACGAAAACCAATGACAAAACAATGTCGCTAGCATGACTGATTGCATGAGTGCTTATTTTTTTCTGAGGTTGTGCAATTCCAGATGTGTCCCCACATCACTACCGATATGAATGTTCTGAGCTTCTTATGATCACTAATGATTTGAATAACATCAAGTGGCACAACTACTCTCAATAGCACGACTGGAAGACAGAGTTGATAATTCACAGCTTCGAGATCACGAACAAACATCAGGCAACATGTGCATACAGCGGATGCGCTCAATGCTATTCTTAAAACTAGCGATCGTAGAAACAACAATATGACAGTTGTCACTGCGTGTGACAAGAAGGTGAACTAACACAGCCACACAGATGCATACAGCGACAGTCAATGTGCAAGACACGTGAGACAAAGGTTTTAGTCCTCAACCGTGCGAGCCCTGTATGTGAACTTGGCTAGTCCTCATGAACCATTAAATGGACAGCACTGATACGTAGTCTCATGAGTGCATCTGTCGAAATACAGAACACTTCTGAGACGGTGTAGGCATTATACTATTGCATAATTGTTGCTAGTGGCATCGGTATGGTTGAGACCAGCAACACTATGCAAAGCAGCCGTGCAAGCAAGCTTTGCAATTTTGGCTGTTTAAGGAATACTAGTTGTGCTAGCAACCGATAACTCTTTAAGTTGGTGCCGTTGGCACTGCTGGCTATGCACACGTGCATTCCATCATATGGATGTGTTGTACGGTAAAATGCAAGAAGTCGTTGCATCCTTCGTAAATGTAGCTACGCGACTAGCGCAACTGTATATTCGTGCAGTGTCCGTGATGCTGGAAACATGGTCAACATTGGTCACAATGCAAAACGAACAAAGCTAGGCAAGATTTGCAACGTTCATTAAGGACGACACTAGCGCGCGGAAAATCTGCAAGTTTCTTTTGCTGTATGAAAGCATGAACCGCACTGTTACGTACATGTCGGTTTTGTACTGCCGGCAATATCATTTTTCATTATGGGAAACATGTTGATGTTCACATTCACAATTGTAGAAGGCACGGTTTTTGGAGTACGAGTACCAGCCATACTACTAAGAGAGACTTCCTGTGGGTTCGTGGCGACATGTTCCCCGCACCTGCTCTACATGTTGGGTAAAACCTTAAAGCATCATGATCGTCATGCCCCTAAACCCTTTTGCCCTAAACCCTCATGCAGCCAGGCCCTACGCTCGCTGTGTGGTGCTATGTTTGCTTTGGGCTCATGCGCCCGCAGCGCTCTCTAACGTCTATGGATAGCCCTGAACCCCAAACTCCTAAACCGGAAGCGAAGCCGGTTTAGGGTTTAGGGCTTCGGACAGTGTCTCCCCATTGTTATATGTGCTCCAGTTTTTGGTGTCATGTACCTACGCATGTTGTAGCAGTCGTGTGCATACAATCATGTATATATGAGCAATATGTAGAGAAGCAAACATATATATATATATATACATATATATATATATATACATAATATATATATATATATATACACACACTTATCTATTTATTTATTCCTTTATGTATTGATTTAGCTATTTCATAATTTGTCTTTTAATTTATGCTTATATATATATACACATGTATATACACCCTATGTACATATACGTGTGTGTGTGTGTAGGTGTGCGTGTGTGTGTGTGTGTGTCTGTACGTGTTGTTATGTGTGTCTATCTCGCTCTTTCTCTCTCTCTCTCTCTCTCTCTCTTCTTCCACAGGGCATAGGGGACCGTCGAGGCTCTCTCTCTCTCTCTCTCTCTGCCTGCACATATGTGCTCATATGGGGTGCGATTTTGGTTAAAACCCGCATACGAAAGACCCTAGCATGTCATTGGCGAAGCAACATTGAGGCAGGCGGTGGCGCAGCCTTGAGCTTCCACCTTGAACCAAGCGGAACTGTACCTGAGCATAACCGCGGCTTCGGAGCTTTCCCGGCTTGGGTTCTGCGAGAGGAAAGACTTCGCCTGAGGAACTAAGCAAAAAAAGCTTATCGTGCAGCATTCTTTTACAAGGAATCGTCAAACTCTCCTTCGTCAATATGTAGGGCCTGACAAATTAAAATAAGGTTTGAACGTAGTATATTCAAGAATAACTAGGCAAGGGACGATAAGGGAAAGCTCCTGCCAAATGTTCCGACTCTTATATAAAAAAACCTGGTCATCCGTAAGCTCAACCACGAACCCTCAAGCAAGCACATCCTGATCCAAGCGACGGGTTTAAACATCCGCAGGTAGTGCCGCACGTCAATCTCACCAAGCGGGCATCAAAAGTGTCACACCTCAGAGTTAAAAGCGCAGGGCGTTGAAGATTTGAGTCCGGCTTAAAATTCTGCCAACCCAAATAGGGCAGGCCGAATAATTGTAGTTACTAAGCTTTGTTGTTGCTAGAGGCTGTCAACAATAACCCCTTTGTCTTTCCAGTGACTGTAGCCCCCCACCCGGTCTTCACAAATGTATGACTTTGAACTTGAAGTGCTCACCACGAGGTAACTGACGAACTGATGACCGAGGTTGAATGTAATCTGGCGAACAGACCGTTTGTTCCCTATGTCTAAGGACCAAGGATGAGGCACAGGTCGCCGAGATCCCCACAGCCGTTGGCATCTGGCCGTCCGGCACTGAGGGCAGCAATATCGATACGCACTTGAGTCATTGCCTGCATGGAGGGATCGGTGAAAAGCGGATTCGCTGGATCCGTGAGCATCTCTATGCAGAAGGGTGTGAGTTCTGACTCCGCAGCCATTGTCCTCGTCCTGTCCGCCTCAAACAAGTCTTTATTCGCAGAAAATGTAAGATACGCCGGCCCTGAACCGGGTGTGGTCTCAGGCGACGTGGCCTTGTGGCTCTGCACTGCAATCTCACTCGCCGAAAGGGACTCATAGTCACGTGTCTCCGACGTTCTCAGCCCGAAGGTTTGCTGTGTCTCGGAATTAAATGCAACGACGAAGGCCTGGTTTCCTCCACAAAGCTCATTCTTGACTGCGAGCATGGTGTCGCCCAAAGGCCCCAACAAGAGATAGTAAGACGTGAGCACCAGAATCGACAAAGTCACGAAGTGCACCATGGATTCAAACTGACTGCGATGACGGCTGTACTTTACCCTGATGGGCTTCAAGCTCTGTATGGCATGTTGGATCTTGATAGGTGTCATGCCTGCGAACAAGAACTCATCTACATCGAGGATGGCATTCAGGGCCACGGCGTTCAACATCAGCTCTTCAATCGATGTGGTCCGAGCAAGCCACAGTATTCCAGCTGCCAAGAGGACAGAAGCAATGATCGCACGTGCGAGATACGTAACCAACAGGGCGCAAAATCGTCCCCAAGACATGTAGACGAAGGCATGGTCTCGGAAAACGGATCTGCGCGTCTTCGGAATCGTCCAAGCAGCCTCCATCTGCAACCAAATCCGTCGGAACTCCTCCATACTTTCGAGTTTGGGATTCTTTCTTCTTCCACAGGGGCAAAGGAGCTTGTCACGCCCCCTGGCCACATGGGCCCCCCAGTCTTTGTCGGGCTCACGGACCAGGTGTAAAAAGTTTCTCTCTCTCTCTCTCTCTCTCTCCCCCCTTGCATCCAGAGGTCTAGCTCAGCCCTTCGGGGTTGCGGGCTATAGATAGATAAACAAAGTTTCGGGCATGGGGTGGGTATGCATAATGACTCGACGACACGGCGGACACTGTGCTATGTATCAAGCTTCGGACTCGACCAAACCCTGAACAAAAGCAAAAGCTTTGCACAATTGCACAATCTGCCGCGGTCCTTGTAGACGCAGAGCGTCCACAAGATAATACATATCATGCCCAGCATTATGCCCGGCTGAAACATGGAGTGATCAAGTTGTGATTTCTGGAGGCCGAGGAAGCTGTTTATCCTTGCTTGCTGAGTTCATAAGCGGCACAAAGTGTACACTTTCAGTTCTTTAAGGGATAGTTAATATTATCCAAAAAAGTGTAACATGTACTCATTCAGCTACTAAGTATCTGTTCTATCAAGGTTGCCTGCGTCGTGGACAAGATCAAAGCACCGTCGCCTGTACAAACTCGGGACACCAAACTGGTGTCAGCCAGGTCAAGATACCTGCAGCCCAGAACGGTATCGGGTGTAGGTCATGACCCGTAGATTTGAGGAACAACACTGAAAAAAGTAGGTGATTGGAGCCAGAGGTACTTGAAATCGTGGGCAATGCTGGTCCTCCAGATCTTCGCACTCTCGACTCGGGTTTCGAACGCCTCACCGATTAAAAAGCATTTGTCAGAAGCACCCAGAACAATCGGAAAATCAGTTCTGAATCTGAAGCTCTCTGAACCACAACGAAATCCCTGAACCTAAACCTGGAACCCGAAACCACGCCTCACCAATGAAGGCATCAGTCAAGAGGACCCAGGAAAAGGCACCCTGCATGAAGAAGTTGAGCAGAACCAAGAGCCCAGCGAAGATTCGATCGAACAGGCCGACGTTGGCATCAATTATGCCAGCCAAGACTGGGATACTCCAAGCGCTTTCCTCGAAGTAGACCTCTGTTGACGTCTCCTCAGCTGAGCTTGACTCATATTGTTTCAGGAATACGGCACATCCTGTCACGATCACTAAACCCGTATACCTCCGTGGAGGCATATGGTGTTTGAAGCCATCTCCCTGCCCCTCTCTCTGCCGTTGCATCCAGTCGATATCATCCGATTTATGAAGCAGGGCAGTGCAGAGATGACGCGAGAGAGATCTGTGTGACTCTCTGCCTGACATTGATATATCATTATTGAGGGTCCCGCTCGGCAAGGGCATGGAGCTGAATCCATTCTCTCACACGGCGGGGTTACTGTTGTAATGATTATCATTACTACCATTCTTATCATTTTCATTATTGTTCGTGTTCTTCCTATTCTTCTGGTTGTTCAAAGAAACTCTTCGTCTGAAGTCGCGCCTATTTGCTCTTGCCCCGGCTTCTCTCTACATCCAGGCAATGCGCATGCGCGAGACGGCATGGCATGCAAGTCAAGAGCCTCTAAGCAAGATCTAAAGGCCTTCATAATGATACAGTTTGGGGGGGTATGTTATAGTGTTTCTATGAGGAACCTGGAGAAAGGCATGCTGCTATTTTTAAGTTTCCTATTCAGTGCATGATCAGCCCCAGAAGCAGGGCAACCTTTCTGATATCTGGTTTTGCCACCGGCATTGGTTTCGGGATTGCCCGACACCCCTTGCGATAAACCACAAACATACATATATATATATATATATATACATGTATATACATATATATATATATATGTGTGTGTGTGTGTAAATGTAAATAAGGAAATAACTCTATACTCTACATATATATATATATATATACATACATATACACACATAAATATAGAGAGAGATACGCACGGTAGTTCTCTAAATCCTTTTAAGGCCCTTCTATAAGGGTGCCGTGCTATCTTGGGAAACTAGAGAGGGACCCTACTTTAGAGAACTATCGACATCACTTCTGGCAATGCTGGAAAGGCAAGGCTCCCCTTCGACTGACGCCTCTGTGACTGACGATCTCTTGTTCATCACCGGCTCCTCCTGCAATCTACAGGTTAGGGTTTAGGGTTTCGGGTTTAGTCTGTTTCCGACTCGGCCCACGTGTCGTTCGGAACTTAGATGGTTCAGTCTCCGGCTTCAGTTTTGGGAATCAAGCTAGTCTCCATGCAATTTGAGCAAGCTGTCTGACTTTTTGCCTCCCACCTAGCTAGGACGAAGCCCGCAATGCAGGGTACAAAGTCTGAGACTAATGGAGTACAGCAGTCTGATTCAATGCGCTGCATTACGAACTTGAACAGTACAGGGACAGAATAGTGCGGTCGGTTCACGGGCAGATGCTCAAGGCTTCAGGGTGCCAGCTTCGGCAAATTCGGACCTGTCGCCTGATAGTTGTTCCATTCGTGTCTCTGTTACCGAAAGTCTAGACCCCAGGCTACGTGTCTTTGATGCGCGCAGGCCCCGGCAGAAAACCCACACTTCAAAGGACGGTGACAAGCCCAACTCTTGCTTACCTGTTGCAATGACACAAGCTCTGCAAGCCTTTCTTGAGCCGTAAGTTGTTGAAGTCCGTACCATCCACTCCCAATGCCCCACAGGCTAGCATGATGTTTTGGCATCCCACATGTGGCACTGCCAGATCAACATTTCCGAGAGTTTAAGTGTAGGGGTTTGGAGTTAAGTACTTTCTGTGTAACACCTTCTTCCGTCTGCCCAATCCAGGCGCAAGAATCAGAATTCAGGGTGTAGGTGCTTAGGGTTTCATGTAGGGGCCTAAATAAATACCAATACTATTTTGGAGGTTCCTTACTATAACTATATAGTATAATATACCCCCAAGCCCTATTCTACTTATGAAGGCCCCTATTCTATATTGAGGAGTTCTGGGCGCTTTTGGGTTCGGGGCTAAGGCCTTGAGGACGTTCTCCTTCGTCGGCTCGACCTTAGCCGACCAAGAGGTGACGCTTAGACCTCAACCTGACTCTAGCGGGTGTAAGTTGCTGGCACAGAAAACACATTTGAAGGACTTTGCTTCCCCAGGCAAGCCTGAGATATCATGCCTGGCACTTAGTGTTTCGGGTTCTCTAAGGCTTAGGGCACTAGGTTACTAGGGCTACTAGATACACTCGCCGTCCATCCGTCCAACTTGCCAGCGGAAACAGCAAACGTGCCACAGCTAGTGCGCAGGTTCCGTGCTTGTCAAGCTTTAACATCACACATCCAGAAGTCCGCAAGCTTATCAGACATCATCAGCCCAAAGCCCAAAACCTTGTAGAGACCTTGCAACCTGCCAGTTGGAAAACCGGAGCGCATCGTTGCTGCTCATCTTCTGGTCAATCACCACAGACGAATGCTGCATGTCTAGCCGTCCCTCCAAGGCCTCGCAGAGCCACTCTGGAATTCAGAGCTAACTTAGGGCTAGGGCTTACTGGGGGTACACTCTCACAACTCGGACAAGCCAGGCGAGGATCCATGTGCGGGTCAAGTTTTTAACGTTTAGGGCCAGGGCCAGGTGGTGATTTAGAAGCTCAGAGCAAGACATGCAAAGGTTCAGAGATTGCGTCCGGACATTCTGTTCCCTCGAATATACCAAAACCCTAAACCCTAAACCCTAAACCAAAACCCGCTATACCAGGTCTAGGAGTGCTCAATGCATCTTACCGCACCATAGCCCTCCGAAGCCCGGGAACCGATCAGACCCTATAAGCCCTGTCAGAAGCACCTTCCCATCTCCAACAAGTAACCCCGGCCCTTGCGCAGACTGAACCATCCGACCCATCCCTGTCTCGGAGTTCCCCACTTCAATCTGCAATCTGTGCTGATCTGCACATGAGTAGATGCGATGCAGGATCATTCAATTCTCGCTCTTTCAGAGCAGCGGCAGGAACTCAGTCTACTACCTGCAGAGAGGCAGAGACCCCATAGACAAACTATTCCGGCACGCCTGCACGCGCTCGAGGACCCGCAGAAGATCCGACTCGAACCTGGGCTCATGTCATGACATCCCGGGCCGGCGGTGCGAGTATGTGATCGATGCATATTGGGCACGAAACCTCAAAGCCCATCACGTTACAGCGCCACGGCAAAGTTTGGGATAGAGGGGCGGAAGCAACTCCCAACAGAGGCGGAAGATAGGCAAACTGTGTGAAGTCTGAGTATGGAGAAATCCCGGGACAAAGCGTCGGTAACGACAACCGAAAACTGGCAGCAACAGTAACTGGAGACACTGAAAGGCTTGGCCTACGACCTGTGATTTCAAGCAAGCCCCCGTATCTTCTGAGAAAATCAAAGCAACTGCTTGCGCATTGTCTCCAGCTGCATCTCAATCGTAACTCCCGACGTGGGCATTTCAACCTCGATGCTTCTGACCTTGCTGCTTCTGGATGCTTCTAGGTTCGGGACCTCCGCGACACTGTCCATTTCGGGCATCTGACAGTCTGATATGAAACCTATCTTCACCCTGTGACCCTGACACCCGAAAGCCTCAACACTAAACCCTTTTTTTTTTGAGCAGGGACTGCAATGCACTAAGCCCTGAATTCCTTCAGCCACTAAGCCCTGAGTCTTAAATCCTAATCCGTAGAGGCCCTAGAGCCTCAACACTCAACCCTAAGGCCTCAACCCTAAACCTTGAAACCCTAAACCCTAAACCTTGAAACCCTAAACCTTGAAACCCTAAACCCTAAACCTTGAAACCCTAAACCTTAAAACCCTAAACCCTAAACCCTAAACCTTGAAACCCTAAACCCTAAACCTTGAAACCCTAAACCCTAAACCCTA
>CAJNDV010001357.1:0-14981 GCA_905221635.1 Symbiodinium sp. CCMP2456
CAGGATTAAAGGGTTTAGGGTTGAGGGTTTAAGTTTTGGGGTTTAGGGTTTAGGGTTGAGGGTTTAGGGTTGAGGGTTTAGGCTTTATGGATTAGGGTTCAGGGTTTATTAGGGTTCAGAGTTTATTAGTTATTAGGTGTTGGGGTTTATTATTGTTCAGGGTTTATTAGCTTTATGGATTAGGGTTCAGGATTAGGGTTAAGGTTTGGGGTTTAGGGTTTAGGGGTGAAGAGACAAGGGTTGAGGATTGGGGTTTAGGGTTTAGGGGCAGGTTCAGGATTAAAGGGTTTAGGGTTGAGGGTTTAGGGTTGACGTTTGGGGTTGACGGGGCCGGTTCAGGATAAGGGTTGAGGTTTGGGGTTTATTTTGAGGGTTTGGGGTTCAGGGTTTAGGGTTTGGTTTTCCGGGGCGGTGCGCGCTTAACGAGTTCAGGGTTTCCGGTTTAGCTGTTCAGTTTCCGGCGCCTTCTTCATTCGCTTTTTGGGGCTTTTAGGGTAAAAGGATTAGGGTCCATAGGTTTCGGGTTCAGAGTTTTCGGCGAACAGCGTTTGCGGCTGTGGTTTGCTGGGCCTCCTTGGTGGCTGCGCAGGACCCTTACTCCAATCCCCGCACTCAGTAGAAAGGAGTCCTCTGCCTCGCTTTTTTCATCAGGTCCATTTCCCTTAAGGGTCCATGTGCTCACAAGGGTTTAGGGTTTAGGGTTTAGAATAGTATATCCACTGGCCCCAAAGTATCTGTATAGGGACTACTTTAAGGCCAAAGTATCTACTAGTTGGGTACATGGACTCTTAGGGTTTGCTTCGGGAAGCTACCAGGACCTCCGAGACAGCGTCGCGGACCTCCGTGTTCAGGTGGACTTGCAGGAAAGCCGGGCACAGAGTTCTGTCGTTGCCAGTATCTAGGGTTTAGGGGTTAGGGTTTAGGGGTTAGGGTTTAGGGTTTAGGGCTATGACGCCTCAAGAGTCCATGGTGCTTGAGAAGATGGCAGAGCTGTGGCCCGTGGCTGCGTCGACAGCCGCGAACGCTATCGAAGGCCATGGTTTGGTAGAACCTCACACGACCAAAGCTACCCGAGCCGTATCGACCCTCAAACCTAAGCCTCTAAGACTATAGGGCAGTTTTATAAAACATACCCCGGCAACCCGATTACAATGATAAAGGTCCCCTTGCCCCTAAACCCGTCCCTAAACCCCTCGAGCGGAAAAAGCTTAGTGTCGAGATTTTTCTATGGGGTTTTACTTCCGAGTTGTTGAGTCGAAGCACTAGGACCTACATGCTAGACTTACCCTAAACCCTAAACCCTAAACCGCCTACATGCTAGTCCCTAAACCCTAAACCCTAAACCCTAAAAAAAACCGCCTACATGCTAGACTCAACTCGACAAGGGTCCTCTGGAGGGAAAGGCGAGACACAGCCTGAATTCCCCAGAGTCTCCGAAACCCCTTTAGGGTTTAGGATTTAGGGTTTAGGGTATAGTAGAAGCTGTAAGTACTGCCTGGCCGCCCAACCCCCTAAACCCAAATTCGGGTCTGAACAACTATTAGTTCTTGCCCCTGATACTTCGAGTGTAGTAGTTCATTGCGAGAAAGACCCCAAGGGCCCTGCAAACACTCACAGAAGCGTTTGGGCATCAGGGCCTCGACTCCCTGAATGTCCGCTGCCGTGAGTACAAGGTGCAATGCATCTTTCGCCGTGTTCTTTTAGGTCTTGTTTTTTTGTTTTTACAGGGCTGTATTATTTAGGGCCTTAATACTCAAAGTATGGTATGGAGGTGCCTTTTTAGCGTAACTATGGACTACGCGGGGATTTTATGACTACGTATCGAGGCCTCCGTGTAGGATCGCTTCATGGCTGTAGGTTTGGGTTCACTCTTCCGGGGGTCTAAGGTGTTCAGGCATCAGGGCCTGACAGTTCCTGTGTCGGGCAACATAATTCTATTAAAACTAGGTGGCAATTTGGGAAACTTTAAAATTTCCCTTATGGCCTTATGGTTTCTAAAGAGGTGCCTATTCATGAACACTTTTCAGTCATGGTGGACCTTGG
This sequence comes from Symbiodinium sp. CCMP2456, assembly GCA_905221635.1. Lineage (NCBI taxonomy): Eukaryota > Dinophyceae > Suessiales > Symbiodiniaceae > Symbiodinium > Symbiodinium sp. CCMP2456. Next base: position 2,044 of record CAJNDV010001357.1, read on the forward strand.
GGAAGCTGGTGGTTGGTACCAACCCCGACCTACCGGTAGTCTCCATTGCAGTTCCTTTTTTGGTGTTCCTCCAAGGGTCCTAAATATAAACTTGGTTTAACCAAAAAACGGAACTACAACGGAGACTACTGGTAATCCCCAAACCGAAACCCCAAAACGAATGTTTCTTTCCTTGCCTTTATCTGCTCTAAGCTCGTCGCTGCACGCCGCTTTTCAGGCTGCTGGATGGGTCAGGGCTTTGGGTTTAGGGTTTAGGGTCTAGGGTTTAGGGTTTAGGGTTTGGTTCACGCATGTTCACCCTTGAAGACGCCAGGGTCTAGGGTTTAGGGTTTAGGATAGGGTTTAGTTAGGGTTTAGGAAGTTATACATCCGCGATTCAGGGAAAATGATTGAACAGCGTACCCGCTCACTCCGCACGGCCGCCCGATACAAAGCAATGGCTGCTGGCAGCAGCTCCATTGAGATCACGGTGCTGAACCTGGGAGGAGGTGGGCTGCTGCAAGATTTGGGATTTGTGGCCTAGGGCCATGGTTTGGGTTGTGCGTTTAGGGTATGCCTCAACCCCTTGCATACCCTTATGAAGCCCTAGGCCAAATGGTCTCGCAGGACCTCCTCCAGGGTACCAAACGGGCGCGGTCCGGCCACGGACGGGTCTACTAACTATGGGGTTTAGGGTAAGAGGTTTTGGGTTTATATAGAGCCCGACATTAAAAGGTGAGATTGCGAAGCTGACTGCCGAGCCCGAGGTTACGATGAAGGCACGGCACCTTGCTTTGTTTCCAATGTTAGTGCAGGTAAGGCCGGCTCCTAAACGCAAGCCCCTAACCCGCACACCATACGGTTGATGGTATAAATGCTGCACTACCCATAATATGTAATATACCATAATTCCCATAGTTTAGGGCCCTTAAGGTAATGCAGCATTTATTCCATGAACAGTACTTCCTCAACCCGATACTCTAAACCCCAAACCCTAATGACACCCTCAACCACAAACCTTCTGGGTTTTCCGTGGTTTGCTGTTCTATTTCAATTTCAGTGCGGCACTGAAAGACGAACTCGAGTCACTCTAAGCGTTGAGGGTTTTGGGTTTAGGGCTAACTTTAACCTAACGAAACCGTAAGGCAGGATGACGCTCACTTCTACCGCAAGGCTCAAGCAGCAATACTCTTAAGACTGTTCCCCAAACACTGAAAGCCTACACCCCTAAAGCCTAAACCCTAAACCCCAAAACCGCAAAACCCCCAAACCCCAAAGCCTTAACTAAAGACCTGACTGAAGCAGCTGTTGGGCTGCTTCCCCAAAGCCCTTAGGGTTTAGGGTTCAGGGTTCAGGATTTAGGGTTTAGGGTTTAGGGTTTAGGGGTTTAGGGGTTTGGGGTTTAGGGTACCGCAAATTGCACCATATGTTTTGAGTAGGAAAACACAGTTCAGTTGAAGTCTGACCCTAAATCGTAAACTAGCTTCTGAGAAGCATGTATGATGCCGCATCTGGGCGTCCTTGCGTCAAAGTCCCGACTACTTGTTGTCTTCATCGAGGCTCCAATAGAGTTGGTTTGTGTTTGACCTTGTTGCTTTTTGGGGTACTAGATTCCCTGTATCAAACCCAAGCCGCACCCTGAACTCGAAGAAGGGTCCAACACTTAAACCCTATGTAAACCCGTGAACTCCTAACCCCGAAACCCTTAAACCCTAAACCCCTAAACCCTAAGCCCAAGAGGCACTGAAGGAGGAGCTTGCGCGCAAGACCGGACTGTCGGCGTTACGGCAGTCTCTGACGTGCCTGTGAGCCGGATTATAGGGTTTAGGGTTTAGAGCTTAGGATTCTTGCTGTGGTTCTAAACCCCGCCTCTAGGCCCTTGTCAGCATCACAAGTTGTGGGTTACTATAGGAGAAGCCATAGAGTTGGAACGTTGTAGTCCTCATGCCCTTAAAGTAAGGTATAACGGATCGTAGCACAAATTAACCTAAGCCCATGTTCCAAGTTTCTGGGGTTCAGGGTATGTTATTGCACTTATTTCCCAAAACTCCCCTAAACCCTAAACCCTAAACCCTTATTTCCCAAAACTCTAAACTTCAAAGTCGATTTAGGGTCTCGGGCTTAGGGTTTAGAGCTACGGTCCCTGAAAAACTACGCGAAGCGCTGAGCATAGGGACTGGTGAACCAAGGCTTAAAAGGGCTCTGAAGATCTACGCATAGTCTAAACATTTAAGAATATCCCCCTATAGTCCCTGATTCATCATACGGTTGATGATTCAAATTCTGCATTACCTATAAAAAGGAACTTACCACAATTACCGTAGTATCAGGGTCCTTAAGGTATATGCAGGGTTTATATCAACAGCAGTAGATTGATAAACCACAACAGCTTGTTCTGATCCTTTCCTCAACGCTCCTGAGTTCAATTCCTATCAGTGCCCCTTATAGTTTTTAGTACACCCACCCTAAACTCTAAACCGTAAACCCTACAGCAAACCGGATCCCTGTAGTAGGCCCCTTCATTTAACCCTAAACCCTGAACTCTAAACCCCAAACCCTTAACCCCGAGGTACGACGACCGCACGTTGGAAGACACTGAAACTGGCACGGCCCTGGCATGGAATCTTCGCAGACTGAGTACTAAACCCTAAACCCTAAACCCTATATACAGGATTTAGGGTTTGTTGTTTTGGTTTCGGGATTCGGGTTCCGGGTTAAGGGTGTCGGAGTTAAGATGTTACGGCTTCGGGTTTGGTGTTTAGGGTCTGGGGTTTAGAGATAGCAATCGGAATAACATATGTAGTCCGCCAAACACGATTATCTCACCGTTCAGGCTCCTGCATTTGCGAATCGGCTTGTAGTGTGTATCTAGACATCGAGTTTAGGATCTCAGGGTCTATATAGTGTTTATGGGGTCCCTATTTTTGAACTGAGTCTACCAAGTCACTGATTTGAAGTCTGGCAGGGTGGGGTTTAGGGTTGACGGGTATTATCTGGTCGCGAGATGTATGTCTGGTTTAGGGTTTAGGGTTTGAGGTTTAGGGTTTAAGGGTTGATTCAAGTCGACACGTCCTTACCTTCACCTCAGCAAACGAGGAGTGGAGCTGTCTCGATCTACATGATTGCCAAAAGTATCTGGGATTTCCAAGAGCACCTAGATTCTAGGTTTTCCGCGGGAAGCTTTGCCAAAGATCTCTTCCCTCTCTCTGTCTCTGTCTCTCTCTCTCTCTCTGTCTCTCTCGCTCTCCCGTTCTCTCTCTCTCTCTCTGTCTCTCTCTCTCTAAACCACCTTGTTCTTAAACCCTAACCCAAGCCCTAAACCCTAAGCCCTAAACAAGGTGTGGATCTGGATGGCCATATTACTTGCCTCCGGCGAGAAGAGGAGCCCGATGAGAAGGTTGGACTGCCGGAGAAGGAGATCCGGATCCTTTGTGATCTCGTGGAGGCACGGGATTGCAGTTTTCGGGATCGGGTTTAGGGATTAGGGTTAGGGTTTAGGGATTAGGTTGGGGGTTTGTGTAGGGCAATAAGACTTTAGGATGGTTTAGGCCTGCGGGGCAGACGGCAGGACTTGGTATAAGGCAGGTATCGTTGCGGTGTCGCAGCCACAAAGTAAGAATCGAGGGTGACACACGATTCAGAGCGGAAGGTGTAGACAAGCAGCACAGTCCGTAAACCCTAAACCCTGATTGAAAATCACATCACTAGGATGTCGCTGTTTGACCATAAGCACTGAAGTGGCCCTCTGTTCGACAGAACCTGTTGAGACCAAGCATCTACTCTTTCATTTATGATTTCCAAAGAGTGCAATCATATCCCTAAACCCTTAACCCTAAACCCATGAACCCCTTCGCAGCGCTGTTGACGGATTGCCCACCTCTATGCTCCGAGGTTTCCATTCACGGACCCGGTGCTTGGAGACACGAGTTACACCAACTTAGAGTCGAGCCCAGAAAGCTAGTAAGACTGGGGGCGTCGGCGGTGTCGGGGGTATTATATAACCCTAAGGGTCCATGCACTTAAATAGTATATACATTGGCCCTAAAGTACCTATATAGGGAATGCAGTAAGGCCAAAGTATACACTATTTGGGTACATGGACCCGTAGGGTAATGTCATAGGCTGTACTGGGCAACTCTCAGAGAAACAGAAGCACTGTTAAGTTTCGGCCCATGGGGTCCGTCAGTCCAGGGTACGAACACCCTTCTCGCTCTGGCAGAGCCCTTCGGGTTTAGGGTTTAGGGGTTTAGGGTTTAGGGGTTTAGGGGTTTAGGGTTTAGGGGTTGAGGGTTTAGGGTTTAGGTTCTGCCAGTAGGGAGATGTCCCTGAGACGCCTAGCCCCAAAGCCTTTACGACTTTCCTCACTTACTCCAGAACATCTCCAGTCTTTCGTCGAAACTCTGAATCGAACCACTTGTTCCTTGAGCTTCTCGTTCCACCTAAGCGCTTTTGTAAAAGCCCCAGGCATGTCAAGCAGTATCCAACACCTCCTTAACATCCGAACCCATTTGGCACCACAAGAGCTCTACATGACTAGTAGCCCTACTTTCCTAAACCTAGCGCCCTGTACAACCTCTAGTAATCCCTGTCCTTGAACCAACTAGGTGTTTCAAAACTCTGGCAGGATATCTTCATGAGGGAGCCTGTTCTCATGGAGCTGGAGCCACCCCTGGTCGTTTCTTGGTCAGTGTTAGGGAGCCTTCTTGCCGTTTTTTGTTGTGGCTTGGGTTTCCTAATGTTGAAAACGGAGCCCACAAAGCGGATCCTGTGGGTTTCTTAAAAGAGTGCCTGAGGTTGGTGGTACCCTGGCCTCGTCCGTCAGCCAACTGAACAAGATCATCGAGAGGCTTCTTGACATGAGACGTTTCAGTCTTGCTTTCCAGTAGCTTATGAACTCGGGAACTGAGATGAACAACGGCTGATGATATAAACCTACCATAATTCTCACAGTTTATAATTATAAATCTACCATAATTTTCACAGTTTAGAGTTTAGAGTCCTTAAGGTAATGCAGGATTTATATGATAAACGGTAGGGACAGGGTTTAGGAGGTTCGTCTTCGAGGAGCGCTCGAGGAGTTGAGGAACTAAGCAGGGTCTCAGCGTCTCAGGACTTGCTTTTTTGGAGTCTGAGCCGTCGGGACTCCGAGGGGTCTGGGTCATAAGCTATGGAGGGTTGATGGTTCAGGGTATAGGGCCGACGATAGGGCCGACGGGTTTAGAGTTTAGGAGTTTCTTAAGGGTACTTAGAAATATTTTTTAATCTTTGGCTACTGTAAACCCTAAGAAGCAGCTAAAATTATAGTTTTTGCTAGGGGTCTAAGTTCAGTATAGGTTTAGGGGTTAAGGGGTTTAGGGTGGCTGGGTCAGACGGTTCTCACAAGGGCAGTTTTGGGAAAGTGTGATTGTCCTTGTCGCTGAGATGTCTGTGACGGCTCATGCTATTCTTGCATGTTTTCGTACATGAGACCGTTGTTATGATGACAGGGCTATTGCGCGCGTGGCTGCGGCTGGTTCTGCTGCTGTTGTTATTCTGCTTCGTCTTTTCGTATAAGTATTATTCCTATTAATATAATGTTCATAACTAGAATCATTATTGATGGCGATGGTGATGGTGATGATGATGTGGACGGTGATGACTACTATTTTACTATTTTTGTTTTTGTATTTACTTATTTACTTTTTTTGGATTTATATCAGTGATTGTTGTGTTATGTGTTTTTATTAGTTTACATGTGTTTACTTGCTTACTTAATTAATATACTTCCTTCCAAAAAGGTTGCAAAGCAAAGCCTGCAAAAACGCAGTCTCAGCGGCAGAAGAAACGGCACTTACTTCTTTTCTTTGATGTAAGGCAGCCTACTACTGTACCCCAACCTCGAACATCTCCTATAAACAAGCATCGACGATAAAAGTTAACACCTTCTATATAAGCCCTGCAGAAGCATTCCCGAAGATTTTCTGCAGGTGTGGCGAGCCAGGAGAAGTGCAATACCTCTTTCTTGGCAACTACGTTAGCCGAGGCAGCCGGTTTTCATCTCAGCATCGAAAGTTTTGGTTTCAGTGGTTTTGCAAAGATCCGACGAAGAGTTTGTATCAGGGCTTTCCAGGGTTGCCATAGGGGTTTCGGTGGATTTCGATGATCGCATCATGAGGGCATTTACATGTTAGGGCTTAGGTTTGGGGGGTTAAGAACCGGCCCAGAGCGACTCCGTTTCATTGCGAGGTCGAAACCAATTTCAAGGGGTGGATCTTCTGACCCTTCTGTATTGCCACCTGGCACGCCGACGCGTCTTCTTGCGTCTCAGGTTTTTGGGTGGTAAAGGCTTTGGGTTTGCTGTGCGTAGGTAGGTTCAGGGTTTAGGGTGAGGGTTGCCTCGGTTTCTGCCGCTGCTTTTTGCACCCTGGAGTCTGATACCTTGGAGAATCTAGATCTTTGGGCTGCAGCTTGTAATGGCGGTGGTTGGCTTTTCAGGCGTTAGGCGTTAGGTCCGTTAGGATCTTAGGGTTCAGGGTGTGTGTAGTACAGACCGATTTGGGTATTCTGCCTGACAATCTCAAAATGCGACTTCGTCAATCCACAGAAGGCCATAAAACCGTTCACTTGTCGAGCCCCCATAATCAGCCCTAGTTCTGGTAGGTTAGGGTCGCTTGTTAGGTCCCGAATATAGTGCGACACCCTAAACGGGACCCGAATCTAGAGAACTACCCATATTCCTGTTTGACAAAGCCGCCGAAAACCCCTATAGGAAATGCTACCCAACCTTTGCGAAACTCCACTATACAAGTTATCCATCCCCTGAAACCTGAAAGAACCCTAGTTAAACCATTACGAGGCCCCCAAAAGAGCTTCAGGATTCGATCAAACCCAAAACTCAAAAGGTTTAGGTTTAGGGGTTTAGGGTTTAGGGGTTTTGGGTTTGATTTAGGAAAGCTCACAACCCCTAAACATCGCAAGCCGCCTCAGAACAGCTAAGGTTTTAAGTGCCGGCAGCCGGACAAGGTGTTCCTACTCCGCGGCAAGCAGGACTAGCGTGTCTACCTGCGGCCCAACATCCCCGAAACCTAGATCCTAAACCCTAAGAATTTGTAGTTTAGGGTTTTGGACGGTTTACGGTTTACGGCTTAGGGTTTAGGATCTAATTCGTAGGGCTTTGGATATGCTTGGATAGTCAGGAATCTGCAAGCATCAGTCGAATTTACGGCTTCTACGACGAGTGCAAACGCCGATACAATGTGAAATTGTGGAAGCGACTCACTCAAACCATGAACTGCATGCCAATCTGTGCCTTGATTCGAAGCCGGATTTTCTGTGTCTCGTCGGGCCTTTCTCCCGAACTTCTCACGCTGGCCACTGGCAAGTCACAGAGCAGCAGTTTTTCTTGTTTTTTGGGTGGGTATCATCGACCGGATAATTGGAAATCCCGGCATATTGTCTTGACGTGATTGGGTACACCCCAAACCGCATTATAATCATCACTGAGGCCCACTTCCCAGGTAGTATTGGGGAGACCCATTCAAGGGGACCCTTCTTAACCCTCCTTATGGCCCTCTTAAACTCCTAACTCTAGTAGAAGAACAACAAGTCCTTAATCAGCAGTGGTGTTTTACCGGCTCTTTGTCGGACCGATTCCTCTGAACCCAGGTAAGCACCGCCCGATACCTTAAACCCCAAATCCCTAAATCGCCCACTCTAAACCCCAAAGCCTACACTCAACCCGAAGCCCTAAACCCCCATCTCTAAATTTTAAACCCTTAACCGTAATCCCCAAATCCTAAACCCTAAACCCCAAATCCTAAACTCTAATCCCCAAAGCCTAAACCCCAAACCCTAAACCCAGAACCCGAAACCCTGGACCCCAAACCCCAAGTCCTAAACTCTAAGCCAAGGATCAGCTCAACAAGATCGATCGCCCCACAGAAGTCCCTGACATGGGGCTTCTCTGCGACTAGCTTCTTGTTTAGGCTTTATACGGCTGATGGTATACATCCTGTACAGTAGTTCCCGTAGTTTAGGGTCCTTAAGGCAATGCAGTATTCATATCATCAACAGTAGGTGCTCAGGGTTTAGTGTTAAGGAGTGTGCTCCACAGGTCGCGCGCTGATTAGCATGTTGTAGTGTAAAGACATGCCCACCCAAGACCACCCACACACAACTCACAGCGAGCCACTCCGGAACAAGCCAAAGTTCAAGCCAACACCATCAAACAAAGTGGAGTTTGCAGGTATGGATGTGTCAGTAGGCAAACAGAAGTTCTTCAGAGTCTCCTCAAGTCGTGACGGATTGGGGGCTGCCAAACCCTGTCCAAGCAACATGTATGGTTTGCGCTGGAGTACGTTCTGGGCCGAAGGGCCCCGTCATTTCCAACCGGAGAGTGGCTCCTGGTCCGCTTGGAAACGTGTTTGAGCATTGGGCTACGTCAGGAGCGGCTCCCTGTTGTGTCCGGGGTCAGTTTTTCCCAAGATGTTTAGAGCCACAAGAGGCCGGGAGCACGTCCGGCGCCAGTTGGAGGCCGCCTCAAGCCTTGTCCATTTGGAGCACCCCAGACTCGTCTTGAATCTGAAGGATTGGGGGCCCCAATCTTTGTCCAGTTGGAGGCGCCCCAGATACGCTTGGATTGGGGGGCCAAAATCGGCCCAATCCTTGTGCAGTTGGAGGGCGCCTGAGGTCATGAAGGATTGGGGCCCCAATCCTTGTCCATGTGGAAGGGCTTCCCCAGGCTCGCTTCAAGTCGTGAAGGATGGGGCCCGAATCCTTGTCCACGTGGAACTCGTGGAGGATCGGGGGTTGGTCTGTTTGCGTAGGATTGGGGGCGTGTTTCCGAAAATGTGTTTAGCGCAATAAAATATGTGTTGGTGTCTAGCTCGGCGATGATAGCTTGGCGACCTCTAGGAGTGTGCTTGCAGGCTCTGCAGCTCCAGCAGAGCCTGCTTGGTCAGGTTGAGAGGGTCGGCGGGCAGGTTTAACAGAAGTTACGATAGTAGGGGCATACAATAGTTAATATGGCTTCCTGGTATTTATATATAGTGTCTATTGTAGTTCCCTTTTTGGTTTAACCCGTTTTATGTTTCGGTTACTATAGTTACAGGGTATCCCCAAAAGGATGTGCAATGGAGACTATAGGTAACTGAAACCTTTGTAACGCCCCAGGCGACCTCTTGTGGGCGGATCCAGAGACTGGTTTGAGAGGATGGGCGGAAATGGACAAAGGTTGGAGTTTGGGGTCGTAGGGGTTTGGGGTTTAGGGGTTTAAGGTTCAAGGCAAAAGCGCTCAGAGGGTTTAGAATTGGAGTTTGGGTTTTTTGAGTTTCGAGTTTGGAAAAAACCCCCTGCGCAGCCGAATGCAACTTTATAGATCTGAGGTAAAGTTCTGCAGTTGACCTCTAGCCCAATTTTCAAAGCGTCTGACATGGTGCGGCCCTATGAAAGACCTTTGGCCCAGCGGTACAGTAGGCCCCTCAATTTTTTGGGTACTATAATCCTTGTAAAATTCACAGGTAAACTTGTAGCTCTTCTAGGATACTGTACAAGTGCCCCCCAAAATCGAAAACCTGAACCCCGAAGCGTTATGAACCCAAAACGCGGAACCGGATGCCTGGCTGCAAGAAGCCCCAGGTGTCTCGTATATTTTTGGGGAGGACATCGTGCACAATTTCATGGAACGGAACAGTCTGGACTTGATCTGCCGAACGAGTCAAGTGGTTGAAAATGGCTATGAGTGCCTGGTGCTGTTTAGGTTTAAGGCCGATATTTTGGGGTTTGGGGGATTGTGAGACGCATTTTCCATTGAACATAGACAAGAGGCATCATTCTTCTTGTTCCCACCATTCTTTCGATACGGTTCCAGGCCACCACTGTTCCATGTTCAGGCTTCTACACTATGGCATAATGTCGCAATGCTTGCAGGTAAGATACAACCCTAAACCCTAAACCCTAAACCGTGTGAATGTGGAGACCCCTAGGCCCGAAAACCAATAAAGCCCGGACTGCCACAGTCAAGGCCCTAAGCCACGAAACCATACACCCCACACTTACAAATAAAGGCTGCCTTGAACTACCAAAACTTTTTTTTGCAGGATCCTTGATATTAGGGTTTACTAATTGAAAACCTACAAAACGAAGGTTGTGCTGCTTCCCTAAACCGTAAACCCTAAACCCAAGGTGTTTGAACAAAGTACATCGCAACAACTACTGAGCCGACTTCGGCCTCCGCGGGGCCGGTGTTGAGGGTTAAGGGTTTAGGGTTTAGGGTTTAGGGTTTAGGGTTTAAGGTTTGGTAGAACTCTCAAAAAATCAGAGATTCCTGTATGCATGTCCAAGCAGAGTGCTAAGCCCATCATATTTTGGAGGGTATGGGGTTGTTGGGGAAGGTTCCAGTTTCTGGCTTGGTGTCATTGAATAAACCTAAGCCGTGCAAATTGCCTTTGTATCCTGTATCTCCTTCATCCTAGGTTTGCCGGACATTTCCGTACCCTCAAACCCTTCAATCCTTGGTCCAATGAGTACCCATGGGGGTTTCCAAATATAGGGGACCCCTAATATAGCACCCTAAGTAGTAGGATCCTTATTATAAGGGCCCCAAAATAGGGTACCCTAATTTTCGGAATCTCCCCCATAGTCTCCATTAAAGTGTCTGTGGAGCGTTACTTTGTAGGGTCCTAAATAACATTTGGTTAAGCCAAAAACAAGGAACTACAATGGGGGCTATACGTCCCATAGGTATAAATGTCTAAACCCTACAGGGCTCAAGCCGAGGTATTTTGCGGATCAAAAGCTTGTGACTCTGTTCAGCTGCGCCGACTACGTCGGCGAGTTCGACAACACAGCTGCTGCGTCTCGGCGATGTAGGTTACAGTATGGGTTAGGACCGGACCGCTCGGAGCTTTTAAACTCTTATTCAAACGAACCCATAGAAAATGCAGTTTGTGCACACGTAAGTTGCATCGTTTGTGCATGGTACATGGTATGGTGACATAAGGATAACCCGTGCGCATGGTGACTCCTGGTATCGCTTACACGATTATCTTACGGTCAGTGCATGTGAGCAGTGGTTTCCTCAAACTAAAGAAAACTCTCAAAACCCCAACACATGAAGCCCTAAGCCATCCTAAACCCTAAATCCTACGTCTAACCCTGTATGTAAATTCTAATCCCCCAAACATGAAGCCTTAAGCCATCCCAGGCCCTTAATTCCGGGTCGCAGTCTTTGTGGCTCGGGGTTTTTTCGGGTTATTCGCCCCCCTGAAGCTCAGACGATTCGTAAGACAAGTAAACACGTCCGTAGTTGTAAACCAGCCATTATAACAACTTTAATCCCTAAACAACTCCATGGTGCAGGTCATGCTCGTGGATGCAAAGATGCAACACACCTTCGTGACCTACCGTTGACTGGGCTCTTGCGTTAGGGTTCTTGCTTACCCTGAGGCTCCAAATAGCCAACGGAGGCTTTATGTATACGTATAGACTTTAGACCGCAAAGCAGGCAACATAGACAGAGCTTCGATAAAGTTTGTTTATGATAAGTTGCTTCGAGTATGGATTACGGTTGGGGGTATCCTTTAAGCAAGAACCCAGCAAAACCCAGTCGAATTCCGATCTGGTCGAGTTGTGCGGGCCGAGCCCGCCCGCCTGCACAGCGCATCAAAAAACTGCTGTGGTCTTTCCTGGCATGCTGCTGCTTTCATTCCTGTTTAGTTATTGTTTCAGCTAAGTGCTGCATTGTTACCCGGCCGTTTCTGCGTTTCCATTGTTGAGGTTAGGGTCTAGAGTTTAGGGTTTGGGGTAAGGGTCTTGGGTTCGGCGCTTGTTGTTCGAACTGCGGGGCTGGGAGTGCTCGGGACAAACCTATGCCCTGCGTATAGAACTCGCAATGGGTAACACATTATGAGCCCCTTTAGGTCTGTAAAGCCAAATAAGAGCCCAGCTTCTCGTGGCCCGAAACCCGAGCATGAGAGCTAAATAATAATCCTAGATCATGGAACGCCCTGTGTAAAAGGGGGTATTTGGTTCTCTCAGTCCCTGCTATACTCCCAAAGCCCTCAACCCTTATACCGTCCTTGTAACCCTAAACCCTAAACCCTAACTCTTAAAGGAACCAATAAGGAACCCTAAACCCTTCAAGGGGGGGACGCCCCAGGCCGCCGGCTGCAAGTTCGCGAAGTGGCGGAGTCCTTTGGCAATTACGTCGGGGGACCCAGCAGCGGAAAGTCCAGGGTTTAGGGGTGTAAGGTTTATAGGGTTTAGGGCTTAAGGTTTAGGGTTTAGGGTTTAGGGTGTAGGGGGTTTTGGGCCTGGGGGTTTAGGGTTTAGTGTTTAGGGTTGAGGGGTTCAGGGTCTAGGGCGTTTTTGGATGGGCTTGCTGCAGGGTTCCGTTAAAGTGCCTTTTGTCAGAGTTGAGACCTGAAGCCCAGGGTTTCCGGGGCATGTGTTAAAAAGCAGGAAGTTACCCTAAGGGTCCATGCACTCATGTAGGATATACATTGGCCCCAAAGTACCTATATAGGGACCACTTTAAGGCCAAAGTATCTCCACTTGGGTACATGGACCCTTAGGGTTAGCACAAGGTGCCAGAAATTGTAAATACGATGCACAGCGTGTTGTCCTTGCTATGGTAGCTTGCGTTAAGGTTTGCAAGAAGCCAGTCTAGGGATTTTGTTCGGCAAGTAGCTGCTGGTGCCGAACTCTGAATTAAAGACCTATGCTGGATCCCCAAAACAAGTTGTCACTTTTAAATCATACAACCCCGAAAATGCTAAAAGGTACACAACCCCAAGCCCTATACCGTAGACCCTCAATTGGGAGAACTTTCCTATTCCTTTGGCCTCAGGCGAACTGGTCCGACAAAGCTTGCAATTGATGCAAACATGGAGGAGCTTTAGGGTTTAGGGTTTTAGGGTTTAGGGTTTAGGGTTTAGGGTTTAAAAATCCTAAACTAAACTAGCTAAACTGGGCTGAGGCCC
>CAJNDV010001358.1:0-11074 GCA_905221635.1 Symbiodinium sp. CCMP2456
AGCAACAACAACAACAACAACGACACCAACAAGCACGACGACAACGACGACGACGAAGACGACATTACTGCCGACACTGGAAACATCACTAGCAGACACTAGCAGCGTCACCTTGGACTTAAGCTTCAAGATCGCAATCCCTTACAGCCCTAGTCGCCCAACAGCCGTATGTAAATCTGTCTCAGCCCAAACCCGGAACCCTTGACATCCTGTAGCTGCCGCGTTGCTTCTGCGACCAAGTGGCCGGATTCACCCGCAGCAGCTTGGCATCCGCTCCCTCTTTGAGCCAGTCCTGGAAAAGCTGCCGGCTACAGTGTTTAGGGCCTATACTTGTAACCCGATGTAACCCGCAGCGTACTTCCTTGTTTGGGTCAACGCAACAGAATTCATGAGGAAGGACAAATGAGCATCGGGTAGGCTTTAGGAGAAAGGCTGAAGGCTGATAAGGTTTAGGGCTGGGTCCTAAAAGCCTACATTCCCCTCGAATCCCGCAAGGGCGATGGACCTTTGTCGCTCGCGTCTGCATTTGCGCAGCCTAAAACCTAATCTGTTCGACCTAAAGCTAACACTCAACTCCTGAACTTTCAAGTGCTACATTAACTCCTCAAACGATAATCGGGCATACACTCCCACACCCCAGAAACCTCCCCAAAATCCTGGTACCTGGGAAACCCCTGTCGCAGTCCCGAAGGAGCCCTTCAGAAGTTTCTCGGATGGTTCGCACCTCGGCGCAGGGTCGAATTCAGAGGCTTCTTATATGAGACGCGCTAGAAGTTGCGAGCCCAAAAGCTTGGAAGAAGGCGTCATTGCATGTTTCACAGGGCTTCTGTGGTGCGGAGAAACGCCAAACAATAACTCTGGCAAGGCTTCTACGTATGATCTGTTGCTTCTTCGATTTCGCGGCCACATGAAGGTTTCCAACAACAAAGTTAACCACGACCCGGAAAAGACAAACATCGGCATTGGTTTCGCGCAGCTCATTCTAAGTATCGAAGGGCGTAGATGCTCACCGCTCAACGTCTTTGAGCCCTGGATTCCTAAACACCCGGAAGCCCCCCGCCCTCAAAAAATGACTCTAGGCCTAAGGCCCGAAACCCTAGACCTCGACCTCATAAAGCCGACACTCACTGAAGCCCTCAACCCTGAAAGAATCAAAGGAGTTGGGGCTTCCGAGTTCGAGGGATGCTTCCAAAGCGTCACGGACCTGCTGAGTTCGGATGCTGAATGTGCAGGGGGCTGGAGGTATGATGTTTCGAACTTGCATGACATGTTCAGTTTTTGCGAGTTTAGTGTTTAGTGCTTCGGAGGAAGCATTGAAATGGTGAAGTTCAGCCTAAACTGACTTTGCATCCACCCACATATAGGAGCCGTATGCCGGGCGGCCTACACACTGCCCCAAGCAGCCCCTGCAAGCCTCGACAATGATGAATATCACTATCGTAGAGCCGGGGCCCTGACAATGTCATGCCGATATCGGGCCGATATAGTGAACACTGATTTCGGCCTAAATCACGTTAAGTAATTTCCTGAACGCACAAACTGGAATCGAAAGTCCACCCACCCATCGGCCGGGCTCCCCACATTATTGCCGGCACCCACCTGTCTCTGGATTTGCGCGTAGCACTGAGGTGCAATCAAGGCTTCATGGATTGGTACACACTTTTTGTGGCTGTTGCATGTCAGCAGTGTTAAACGTGCCGTACGGGTCGTCAACATGGTTGTCCTAGGGGTGCGGCATGCTTTGTTTTGCTGTCTCGGACATAAACATCAGTGTCGTCAGGGTCTATATCACGGATTCATATCTCTGTAGTCAACGCGACGGTTGCAGTGCTGCTTGGGGTTCAGACTCTCCTGGAAAGAGCACCTACAACAAAAACTATTTGTTAGGGGGCAATGGGTTTGGCCAACGGAAAGAAAAGGGCTCGGCTTCTCAACCAGACTTCTTCAAGGGGTTCCGTCAAATTGCTGATGCTTGCTTGACAGCAAAAGCAAGATCGAAGAACTGGAGTCTGGTATTCATGCTGCGGACTTCACTATTTAAGATCGAGGAAGTCTGCTCGTCTCGTGCCTCGAGGATGACGACACGAAGCGGGTCGGCAGTATATGCACCTTGGGGTTGTGCTCTGCTTTCACAGCAGCTTGCTGCAGATTCAGAAGCTCCCAAGCTTAACAGGTAGGGGACCCCTGCTCCTAGTTTCACTGTGTTGTGAGAAGATTGGTTCTGAACAGGACCCATGGTATTTACATCAGGTCAGGCGTATAGACCTAGTCTAGCAGGAAGGTCGCTGTCCCACACTATGCTTCAAAGCTGAACCCTAAACCCGAAGCCCTTGTAGAGTTGTAGGCCCTAGAAAAACCAAGCCAAAAACTGAAACAGGACTCATCAGGACTCAAAAACTGAGGGCATCAGGGTTGAGGTCCGAAGCAAAGGGCCGGTAAAGTGGGATTGACGGAAGAAGGGAATGCTTGGAGGATCATGGGACTTAGTAACTAGGGTTATAAATAAGGTAACTATAATTATGACCCCAATTAGGGGACTTATAACTTTACCTACTAAGTCCCATGATCCTCCAAGTAGGAGTTCGGCTTCAAGGCTGAGCGCATAAAGTCGAGAGATTTTGGAGGCCTCTGCTTGCTGTGACCTTACCTTTGGTTAGTAGGGAATGGAAGAATGGTAGTAATAGTAGCTATAATTGTACCCCATTCCTCCATTCCCTACTATCCAAAGGTAAGTGACTTGTAAGCACGGGGTGAGAACACCAAGGCCTGCTGCATAGAAAGCGGGGTGCTCGTCAACTTGCAGGATTTCGGGTCGAGCTTCTGTAAATAACGGGGTCTCATGAATCGCCAACATGTACAGTGTAAGTTTCTTCTGTTCACTACCCTACAAAGCGCCTTAATACGGGACCGCCTGTCTGCTATTTGGACGCAGGGTTTGCAGCCCGCTGGAGCTCGGGTAGCCACTGAACCAAGTGTAAGCATGTAATGCAAGCACGAATACGACACAAAACTACATGGACAGCGGAGCTAAGACTCTGTTAAGCACTAGCCGGCGCTGTCGAACCCGAGGCACGCTTTTGAATCAACGATTTCACCTCGTCCTCCCAGCGATCACACCGATCCTCGCAATTCGGGGGCATCCTCTGAAAGCGCTGATCCCCAACACCAAACCCAAGTACTTTTCGATTCTCGCGGCATTACTGACCGCACTTCCTACGCAGCCTCACAGGAATCTCTCCCTCACTTAGCCAGGCAGAGCACGTGCCTGGTGCACCCCCGGCAGCACGCAGCAGTTTACTAGATGCTTGGGCACCCCAAAGCGAAATTAAGGTGGGGCACTTTATGATTCAAGCACAGAAGAGGCGGCGAAGCATAAAAATTCGGGGGTTTTGGAGCATTTCTGGTCACGGAAAACCGAGTGTCTTTCGTTCCGTGGTTTAGGGTTTAGCTTCGAGGACCGAGTAGAGATTGAACGCCACAAGATTGCGATCAGTTGGATGTGTATACATGTACACGCCTACATACATAGATACATAGATATAGATATATAGCCATGTACATATACATACACATACAAACATACATACATACATACATACATACATACATACATACATACATACATACATACATACACATACTTAAACATACACATACATACACATACATAGTCATACCTACCTACCTACCTACCTACCTACCTACCTACCTACCTACCTACCTACCTACCTACCTACCTACTTGCCTACCTACCTACCTACCTACCTACCTACCTACCTACATACATGCATACACTTATACATACACACCTACACATACAATGCATGCATACAGCAGACAGACAGGCAGACGGACGGACGGACAGACGGACAGACGGACAGACAGACAGACGGACGGACGGCAGACGGACAGACAGACAGGCAGAAAGACCGACACTTAATATGCATGTGTATACATATATTTATACAAACGCGTGTATATATATATGTGCGCAAATGCATCTACATATATATATATACACATGTATATGTATATGTATACATATATACATAAATATATATATATATATACATAATATGTATGCTCAGACATACTCGTACCCACATTCGTGTATGTACAGTCACGGGCGCACACACACACACATCTACTTGCAGCTGTCTATTGCCAAGCTTCTTTGGACATGTGTCTTGCGCAGGATGCGAAGTACTGCATGTGATTGTGAGCGTACTTTCCATGGTCGGAGCTGTCTCTACAGCTGGCACGGGGCTGTTGGCTTGGGATCCAAGCTTATGACCTCCTTTCACAACGCCTGATGACTCTGCATGCCGAGAGTTCGACCATTGTGGTTTTCTCCGGGGATGTACACACAGTTCACACGAAATGCTGGTAATGTCGTTTCTTAGTCGTTGCAACCGAACGTTTTTCTGCGGAACAAGTCATGCTGAGAAGGAAGTGTTATCGGACCTGCACTAGCGGTCCTTCTGGGCGTCGAGATCTTTCCACCAATAGTCACCTCAGCCGGATGTTGAAACAGTAGTCTTTGTCCTCTGCAGTGCGGGGAGCAAAGTTTCCACGGAGTGCACCAGCAAAGGCTTTGAGCAACAACAACTTAATTATGCGAAGCTTCAGATTATAGGTGCGAAGTATGGATTCCGTTCGCGTGTCGGCTGCTTGTCATATTCGCATGACTGACGCTTAACTCTACTGACGCTTAACTCTACTGCCAAAGTTATCATCGCGATCAACCACTTTCCGCCCGGAATTCAAAAACCCTAAACCCTAAACCCTAAACCCTAAACCCTAAACCCTAAACCCTAAACCGTTTTCCAAGGCCGCCGAGTCGCCAAACATGAGGATCGCCGGTCTCGCCGGGCCTCCGCATTCCGGGCACACCTTGGGCCCACAGTACTGTTACTCATATTAATACTTTTAATCATTACTATTGCTATTCTGATTGTTTTAATTCTTATCGTTGTTGTTGTTATTCGTATTATGACTACATATAGTGGGCCACATTAATATACGAGTAGGAAGGGCTTGCGGATAAGGGTTTGCGGGTTCGGGATGAGCTTCGGATGTCGGACTGCCAGCGAAGAACATACTGGAAGCTTCAGACAGTTTTCGATTCGACACAGGTGATACTGTGCAGTCATCGATGCATCACCAGTTATACTTCTCACTTCAGACTGCTATTAGCTTCATAAGATGAAGCCCGTGTGTCAGGTTGCACAAAGGCTGCGGGTCGGGGGTCGGGTTCAGGGGTTTGCAGCTTCAGAAGCTTTCGGGACCGGGTATCGGTTCGGGGCCTTTCGCCCATTGCCCCAGGAGGGGCCGAAGCGGTTAGCACAAGCCCTGATCCCTGACACCTTGGCTCCCAGTGCAACAACGTGGCATTCAAAGACCGACGGCCCAAGCCCGGGGCGCTGAAACCCTGACAGGTCGTGTTACAATCCGTGCAACCCCTGCTGCAGTGCAGCAAATGTGCTGGGTGGTTCGTCGCGAACCCTCGCGCAGCATCGGAGAGGTCTGTCGAGACCTGTGCATGGCTGCTTGTTGAAAGCCAAACTTGACTTGATATTAAGGGCTCAGAGGCTTGAGAGGCTTTTGGATTCAATTGGGAGGTTGATCCGGAGCTGCTTCATGGTGGCAGCCAACCATGGCAATGAACCAACCTGATAGCCCGGGGGTGTCGTATGTACTGCTTTGACTTCTCTTCATCATCTGAGGCCGTTTAAATCGCCCACTATAGCTGAATGATTCGTGACATCCATGGAAATTCCAGCCAGGCCTTTGTTCATTGCAGAATTGTCGACTTCTGGACTCAGGCTTAGGCTTGGGGCTCAAGGAAAGAACTCTAGTGTTTCGAGCTTGAGCTTAGGTCTGGTTTGGGGTTTGGCGTTGCGGGTTTCGGGTCTAGGGATTCGGGCACAGTGGTGTTTCAGTCAATTTCCGGGGGCTTCAGAGCCGAGAGCCGCGCAAATGTAATAAGGAAGAAGTTGCCTAGCAATTTCATCCGAAGCTGCTCCTTCAATCTATCCCTGCGGCCTGCGACTGCAGAGGCTCAAACTAGAATCTAAAACTCATGGTACAGTTTGGTTAACTTGTCTAGTTTCGGGCGTACGGTTTATGTTTGGAGTCTATAGCCCCTATTCTAAAAGATCAAGGTTCAATGCTTCAGGGGTGAAAGTAGCTTAGATTTATAAAAATGCAAGAATAAACGTTAGTGCTCAGGGTCAACTAGCGTTTACTATGCGTGTAGGCCGCAGTCTTACTCTCGAGGGCGAGGTTGGTTTGTGGTGTTCAGCGTTGTAGAGTCAGTTTTAGCGTTTTAAGGTCCGGCACGAGATGTTGCCGACTTTCATGTGGGGAGTTAAGGACACGTGAACAAACATTTATATAGAATACAGCAACTCGATCTCTTGCTTGAGCTGAGGATCACGCGTAGGCTGTGAAAATTGCGGAGCAACCAAGTGAAACCTGCCCGCCTCGTGCATGTAGCGCAGCGTATACTGCCGCTCCTGGACAAATTGAGGCGAAAATCGTAATACAAGCAATGGTAGGAATGATGGCTCAACAGGGTTTGGTTGGGCCCTCATGACTTCTCTGACAAGTGCTGGCAAGCAGCCTATATTGTTACTTGGCTCAAAAGCTCCGGAGGTCAGGGCACTATGACATGATAAATCACAAAAAGTCATTGTTTCGTGGCACCACTTATGCTTGAACATAATGCGCATAAGAACGGTGTTGAGACTCAAGCAGGATACGTACGTGAAGCATTCAACGACCTAGGACCTCGAACAGCATGCGTAAGGCCAGTTTTCCTGACTTATCATAGAGACCATCCAAACCAGAGCGTTGGCGCAAATGATCCTGCATATCATGGTATATCGATGTATGCTCTTGCATGTTGCAGCTGTAATGATGCCGAAGTGTACTGACGGGTGTCGGGTATCACGGCTTCAGGGTATCATAATTTGAGATGTAAGGTGATCAAAACGCCAACGGCCGGCAGTAGTGTGATACCTATATACTTCGGGACCAATCTTATACTCCAAATGAACATGACCTCAAAACCAACAGTGACGCCTAGGATCACGTGCAGACGAGGGGCGGTACCCTGAACGCGGCCAACACGCGGCTGGGCAGTGCCATCTCCTCCGAGCGGTTTGGGATTTGACCCACAAAACATCCCCGCAACCTGTCCCATGGGCAGACACAACCAGGTCTGGCGTTCACTGCGGGCCCAAAGCTTAAGTGCGTGCGTGTTACGTTTTTCGCCGCCGTTCCTGTTTGCCCACTATACTGTGCTCCCCAGCCGCACGTCGAAGACTTGTCGGGCGCATGGCCCACATGAAACTACATCAACTGCGAAACCCAACAGTAGACATTAAACCCCAACTCCGGATGAGTGTCATGGAGGTTTTTGTGGCGATCTGTCCCAAGGGACGCCAAGGACTAGCTCAGCTTCATAGCGAGGCGGCATTTTGCCATCGCCCCAGGTAGCATACCCTCCAAGCCCGTATGTGTCGAGGTGTTTGGACGACTTCGTGGTTGTTGGTCCTTACACGGTCCACAGGCATGTGCAGTTGGATTGCCAACGCATGTCGCCGCAACTTTCTGATGTCCATCAATTACGATTTCCTCCAACCGTTGCCACTCCTTGCTAGTAGCTGCTGGCATCGACGACATCATGCCACCAAGGTCTATAGGAGAGCAGAAATTCTTTGCTCAGGGGATTTTCCAAGTCAATGTTCCTCATGATTCTGGAAGATTGCACCTTGCGAAGGGACGACCACATACGTCCACGAAAAATTGTAGCGCTGCGTGGTAGCCTGACAAATCGCTCGTGAATCCAACTTTGTTGTTGATGAACAGCAACTCCACGTCGTCTAAGGCCAAAGTGGTAGGTGCAGTCTCGACAGTCCGATAGTTGCAATGATGCGTGACCCTGCAGTATTCGATACGCAGGTGATCTCCTTCATGCCACCGAGTGTGTAGTAACGCCGGGCAACAGGAGCATCACACTCAGAACAGGATGTCAACGTGTAGTGAAGTGATTTCGAGGAAATCCGTGGAAATTGCCATAGAGGAACTCGTTGGGAGGTCCAAGGTCTTCAGGAGAATCATGTGGAACCAATTTTCCATGCAAAACCATGTGGTCACAGTATCAGACTCCACAAGAGGCTGCTAAACAGCCAATAAACAGCAGTATCTAATTTCACAGGTCTTGAACCGGCAGTCGCGTCAACCAATGTGACAATGTTACCTCGCTGGGCGGTACCGAACCAATGACGGTGCCCTTCTTGAAGAGGATGATGTCCGAACCATACAGGTGAAGAGCCTGACGAAAGAACTGTAATGATGTCCTCTTTGCTGACGTGAGCAAGACGGCGTCCTCGCCCAATGGTCGCTGTGAGTCAACAAACAAATAGCATTGAAACCCTGCGGGCAATGGATCTGCCCGGTCGGAAAATGCATGCACATCACACTCGGGACACAGCGTGGCTATGGCGGCTATGGTGCTGATCAAACAGTTCTTGTAATCCAACACAACCGAAGCATTAGTCTTGAACACGCTCAAATATCCCGTAGCGACGGGGCAATGCTAAAGAAAGTTAAAGGCCACCGAGGGGGCCACGATTCCGCTGCGAGCGGAATAAATGTGTCTGGACAAAACTGGCATGCCACCAGGATCAGGATCTCGGTGTCCAGATCGTCACACATCATTTAAGCACCATCAAAGAGAAGCATATTCGTGCGGTCTCCCACGACGGTAAATCCTCGCTTGACATTAAGGCCGAGAGTCGGCTGAACTCCGGGTTTCGGCGGTCCACATTGAGTTCACTGAATTCGGTTGCGCTTTCATGACAAATCAACTTCTGGGCAGTCTTGGCCGCGACCTGTATCTCATCTGCAAGTTTCAGCAGAAAGGGAAGTTCAACTGTGGGCTTGCCTCCATAGAACAATCTGGTCAGCTCTGTGTTGGCCACATCGATATCAACGTCCATGTACTTGGCAAGGTATGCATGCCAGGTCTGTTCGTGCTCGACAAAAAGCTTAAGCATAGGGAACCTGTGTGAGTCCCGAAGATGCCAAGTCTTGAGTTGAGCACAAGCACGCGAGGATGGCAGCAGGAGCGTCTATCTCCGCACAATGACTGCCGAACTCGACACCTCGCGCCTCCTTCGTGAGCTTCTGTCCGCCTGGGCCTCGAACCACACGTCTTGCATAATGTGGAAGCTTGCAGTAGTCCATCTGCAATGTAAAAAATCGGAAACGGACAACTAATTTTGGAATGTAACTGTTGAGGAGTCTCCATGCAACGATCTGTTCCAAGTTCCGTGTAAGACCGCAACGAGGTCCAGTCCACGCTCACGAAGGCAGCCGGCAGTTGCTCGCCAGACACCAGAGTCTGCCAGTCATCCATAGGCGACGATCGCAAGTTCATGAGAATTTGACCATCCTGCCCAAAAACCTGCACTGTCCATGTTGGATTTGCAAGAGATCGAACGGACAGGCCACACAGACCAGTCTTCGTTCAGCCTGATATGGGTGCAGTTTGGAATTCGGAACTCGGGTAAGCTTTGAAGCTCCATGCAGAAACATCTGTGTTGACTACTAGATGTATGGTGCATGTCCACACAAGATGAACTACAGCAACCCCATCCGAGTAGGGCGCTCTTGCAAATCAATGTCTTCCGGGCCACTGGGTGCCTGAGCAGGTATCACTGTTTACGGTACATATGGTAATCTAGCCTAGTCGTCGAAGTATAGTACTGTACTACCATAGTAAAAAAGTAAAGATTTGGCAAGATCATAATGTGGGACAAGTCTGGCGTGTCACTCCATACACAACCGGCTTAGAATCCCAAATCGAGGCATCCGCCTGCAAAGTAATATAGGGACCTATAGCTAATGATGACGTAGTCTTTATCGTGTTTTTGCCGAGTGTTTCTACGCAGAACCCCAAGAAATCGTGTAGCATCTGTTCCGGCTTCTTTATTGGAGAGGTTTCGGCCCTTGTCTTAGGCCTCATACAAGTCTCGCAGATCTGCAATCCATCAGTGCGAGCCTACAACCACTGCTCGCTTGGGGACCTAAGAGGTTCGAAACTCTTCAAGCTTGCGTTAAGCGCACAAACATCTTAAGCCCAAAGCGAGGTGTTGAAGAAACTCCTCTCACATATAAGATAGGGGTTTCGCAGGCCAAAATATATCACTTGTTTTCGGGAGGGGGGGTTCCCATATCAGCCAAGCAGATGATTTGGGATTGTGTGGTTGATGAGAGCTGTAAGCCAAGCGCTTCTTCGGGTTTGTAACTTCCGAGTGAGACGGCTTCAGGCCAATCTGAACCCAAGCCAAAACCACCAAAACCACATGCCTAGCAAACACCGTTGCTATGCCCGGAACTCCCAAACCTGCCGAGCTCCTTCAGCTCCCACATCGCTGCCCTTGCCGTCGGCGGAGGCCCAATGGTTCCTGAGTTTTCGAGTGGTTCAAGCCTTCTTAGGATTATGTGGTATCGGGCGTGCGGGCTGAAGCTCTTCGGGTTGGGGCTTAGAGTTTAGGGCTTTACTGTGAGTCCCCAAGTACATGGAGGCCGCTCAACCCGGGACAAGTACCAACTGCTTGTTGTGTTGAAACCACTGTTTGCACCGGCTCTATTTGCCTGCTGCATGCGCGGATAGATGGATGGATTGACGGATGGAGGGATGGCATACGTGTCTGCGTATATGCACGCAGACATGCGTGTATATACATACATGTGCACGCGAGCCTGTATGCACATCTCTATAGGCGTCATGTACACCCATTGAAAGAGTTTTTGGTGCTGATCGGATGGTTACTACTCTGTTGATGATTAGGCTAAAGGCTGTGTACCTGTCTATCTATCTACCTATCTATCAGTCCATCTATCAGTCTACCTCTCAGTCTGTCTATCTATCTATCTATCCATCTACAGTATGGTATGATAAATATACATCCGGGTATATACAAATACATACAGGCGTCTACGCATTCATACATGCATGCATTCATAACATAAAGGCACACATGCATACGTACATACATAC
>CAJNDV010001359.1:864-23968 GCA_905221635.1 Symbiodinium sp. CCMP2456
GCCTTAGCGAGGGGATACACGCCCAGGTTACATCTCAGGGGGGGTGGGGGGGTACCATATAAAAAAATATAGATGTATACATAGAATACTCACGGGACCTCCACATTTTGTATTCTTCATCAAAGCAACACGTGATCGAACGGGCATGGCCTTATGCATACGGCTTGCAGATTGCCTCTTTGCGCCATGAGGAACACAGCTCAAGGGTTTTCACGTTGCTGTACAGATGTCCATAATAAAGGTGTTCAGGCTTCTGGGGTATGTAGTTGCGTAGGGGTTCCTGACCCATATAGGAATATCCTGCATGTCTGTAGTCGTACTGTTGCATTAAGTCCAATGCCATGCAAATTGTGACTTGTGTGTGTGTGGCACGTCCTCATCTGTGTCCTTCACGACGTCCATGTTCTTGATTTTGTTAAGGGATCGCGAGGGACCAGGGCAGCTTTCGTTTGTGCTGGTTCCTTCTTTGGGCCCGCTCGATGAATTTTCGGGCGAGTGCATACTGCTAGCTTCCATGTCTTCATCCGGCGTCATCTGGCAGTGTACTCCTCTGAATGCAGCGAAATGGAAAGACAATGCATCTATACACCGCTCAGGTGCATGGCCATGTCTATGTCTATGTCTCTGTGATGTCTCCAGGTGTGCCAAAGCCAGGCCCCCAGTTAGATCCCAGTTTCCGAAATCTACCGCCCTAGGCCAAGCCGAGATGCCATGATGCTTCTGAGCGATGAACCGCATGCCTTCGTGCATTCGTCCACCTAGCGCAACGCGCGACGGTTGCTTCAATAACTTCACTAGCCTTGAGCACCTGCCTCTGTGGCACAGACATTGCGGCTGCGAAATGAGCCGGCAGCTTCAGGCAAATTCAATTCTTGCTGCTCGCGGACCGGACTCGGGTAGTACTCCTACATGATGTTCATGCATACCAGGCGGAGTTTTCCTCATCCGGTGGACCTTGCGCAGCGGATGGACCACATCCAAGTCATGCAGTCGCCAAGCGCTTGGCATGCGCTTGGCATGCACTTGGCATGCACTTGGCATGCACTTGGCATTCGCTTGGGATGCGCAGGCTGGCAAGCTGGGCTCGTCTCTGCGAGCAGCGAACGGGCGCTTCCCGAATTATGCAGCAATTTGAGCAAGCTTTGCAGGCCTGCAACAGGACGGCAGGCATGGACTCCCAGATCGGAGTATGGAATGCATAGCATGCTCAGCCGAAGGCATCAATCTAGGTGGTCCAACGGCTCGCACTGCTCGCGTGCATCCTGGGGCAAGCAATCAGGCTCTCTAGTAGCCGCAGGGAAAATGCAGCAGATCCTGCCAAAGCGGACTGTGCCGTCACCAGCATCGGAAGGAACAGGACCAAAACCTTGAAGGGCAGCGAGCTCTGGACACAGAAAGTCAGTCCGACCGTACTCTTGAAGCTCGTTCCCCACTCTGCTCCATTCACTGCAGGCTCACTGCAGTCATGTTGTCACCACCAAGGCCATCCGTCAGTCGCAGGTCCGGCGATAAGCAGCGGTCCAGCCTCGCAGAACAAACTTTGCAACGTCAGCTTGAAGTATAGTTTGCTGGAGTTTTTTTCCAGGCCGGTGCAGGCGGCACAGGAGCTCCGACAACCGAAGTTGCCCCGATGCCAGTCGCGGTGCCCAGCCTCGCGCAGGGATTCAGGAAGCTGCAGGCGCCTGCTCGGGTTCCATGGGCCCTGGCTGCTGCGATCACCAAGCTCCTTTCCAAGACTTGGAAGGCTTAACGGCTTAACAGGGAGGTGCATGGAGTCCTTGCGGAGGAAGTCTACGGCTGCCTGGCTGCTGAGGACGTCCCAGACCTGCCACTGCCAAAACTCCGAAACCACAATAAGCAGCTGGCTTTTCCTTATGCGAACCTGGCATCAGGCCCATCTGGCTTTCCCCGACCCCCCACCACCCCCCCCCTCCGAAAAAAACCTGAAAAGGTTGGCACTGGGGCTCTAAGCTCCGCCCTGCCTAGCCACCTCAATCATTATACGTTTTTGAGGCGTCCGTTATGCCTTATTTTGTGTATTAACCTTCTTCATTATGTTCATGCCAATTTTGAACATAGTTTACACAAGTTACCGTTTTCATTTCCACATTACCGCACCTCAAACATTATTACACAACTTTTCACACAATTTTCATAATTTCTCCAAAATTATTTTCATCCGAACTACATGTTTCATTTTCTTAACACAAAAACTTTAACTCGTAATCTTTGTCGTTTCTTCTTGTCTAGGGCTTTAGAACTTGAAGTTTGTTTCATGTAATTTTAAATTGTTATCCCTGTGTCATTTTATGTCGGGTTTGGGGTATAATATTCTGTATAGGTTTCTGTGATGGCCTGTCTACATTCATACTAATATTGTATATTATTATGAAGGAGTAAAAGCTGTATTTAGAAGGTCTGTAATAATTTTCATCTTCTTCTTTATCAAATATTTCATTTAAATGTTTTCAATTCATCAAGATATAAATAATCAATATCTCTTCCTATAAATCCTATAGAATCAAGAAACTCATACACTATGTATTTAAATAACACTGTATCAGGGGATGTTTTCTTGTAGTAACTGCACTGCAATATTCGAATATTTTCTTGGGTTGTCACATCATACATTCTTTTCTTACTTTGGACACAATCTACCACCGCATCAAGTGTTTTCTTCAATGAACCTTACTCGCCTGTTCTTAATACGAGATACAATTACGTTCTTGTATGGGTTCGAACTAAATGTAACCATATTGACCAGTCTTTTGTACTTCATAGTTTCAGTATCTCCTGCAAAATATGAATCACAGTTGCCTCTGTCTTTTGATTTGCTTTTCAACAGTTGTTAGTTCATCTTTCTCATATATGTCAAACTCATAACCATCTTCTAGGTTGATGAGACGGTTACAACTACTACTACAATTAAACGAGTGTATAATGTCAGATATTGCTTCTGGCAATATTTTATTTAATGTTTCCGTAGTCTGATGTGTTCGTTTTTCTTGTTGGCACTTGCTATGATCAAAGATGGTCATGCCCCTGCCATTCTAGGGCGATCTGTGTTTAAGTAGGTAATAGATCTAGTATATTATGAAGTATAGTTCTTTACAAGAAACTAACTATCTTGGTTGAAGTTCTAGTTTCATTTTGTAATAAAGTTCGTTTTGTTCAAGTATCGCTTTTGGGCCAGCACAAAAAAGATAGCAGAAGGAAAAACACCCTCAGCACAAAATCAGTACCCAGCCCGAAACCACCGAGTCGTCTGAGGCCAACGCCCCGTCGCAAGCCAAGATCAGAAACTCGTCCTGAGGTTGCCTGGCGACTCTGTCACAGAGCCACGCAAACATAAGCCAAATCGCCACACCGGCCTTGAAACCACACGCACGTCGGGACTCGACGTCACCTCAGCTTCTTTGCACTTCTATCACAAAAGCGATGCCAAGCAGCGAAGCGCAACAGCACCAGCAGCAAGCACGAAAAGCAGTTCGAAGCAGACGTCTCTGGCACGGGGCTTTGCACGGTGTCAGGCGGCCTGATGCATCGCACTCCGATCGAGATCGAGGTTGGAAGACGCAGCGCCCGTCAATCCCGGGCGCGAAGCTGATCGAGCGCTTCGACCGAAGACTCAGGAGCTTCCTACAACAGTGAAGGGGCTCTTGCGTTCCGGACGTGCTTCATCCGCCTTCTGGACTTTGAAGCACAAACCCCTCAACCCCTCGCACTGGGGCTGTGTTTTCGCCAAGCGACGATCTGACGCTCCGGAGGGAGCTGAGGATTGAGCTTGTACTCCAAGTCTCCGACCGCCTTAGTTTTGATAATCTGGAAGCGGTCCTACAAAGGTGCAAGATATTGCTGTTTGGTGGCCCGTGATAAACTCAGATCTCCGTTCACCTTGCATGAATTGGGAAGAACGACAGGCCTGCTGCCGATTATACCGCTGCACATCTAACTGCTTCCCAGGCCCTGCACCCTCAGAACAGAGCCTCCTTCGACCCATCCACCTGAAAAGCAGCTTTGATCATTGGGGGGACTTCGGAATCCAACTCCGTTTTGTACTATACACAGCAAGTCAGTGCCGACATGTGCCTGCAGACTCGATGCGCGATCGCTCACATGGGAGCTCAGGCTTATGGTCCTTGGAAGCTGAACCTAGAAGGCAAAAAAAAAAACGCCTTGCACAGGCTGCAGTACGGTCCTTTGACAGATCAACGGCTTGGCCATTGCGGCACAGCACCGCGCGGCTGTCACCCGCGTTCGCGACAATGAGTGCGTTGGGCGTAATGCAGCTGAGCACCTGCACGCAGGAGCAAACCTCAGGAAGCCCGTCTTGATCGAAAGCTTCGAGGGTCAGACCTCAACACTTGGAAATGGAGGAACACCCATTCCAACCCGATGCGGTGGGTCCGATTGGGCTCCCAAGGTTCCCGTCAATTTGGACCCTGCCAGACCCTTTTCCGAGCTCAGAGGATGCTTGGCGTCACCCCCTCTGCGGGCAGGGCTTTTTCAAAACTTGTTCCCAAAGACACCAAGGGATCGGACTCCGGATAACTTAACTCGAGGGATACAACACAAAGAACCTAGATCAGTCAGGAGACAGCGTCTCTTTTCAATTCATGCCAGCAGCACCACCGTGCAGCCCATGCCTTCTGCTGTGTGACGACGAGCCCTGCACAGCGCAACCGCTGAGGCGAATGCGAATGCGACACTCGCCTCTGAGCTTCTCTGAGCCTCTCTGAGCCTCTGAGAGCCTCTCAAGGCTAGGCTCAGCCCACGGCCTCGCCGACTTGGCCAGTGCAGAGAGCCTCCCCCCCCCCCCCCCCCCGGGACGTTTTGGCTGTCTCTGCGCGCTGTGTGCTCCTATTCAAAGCTCTAAGCTCAAGGGGGGACCACCTGCGCAGCTCCTTGAGCCCCTCTGGCTCCTGAAGCGCCGCGCGATCTCTCTGGAAGGGGAAAAGGCAAGTCACTGCTCATCCTGCAGGAGCTCGTCCATTTCAACCTCACACGGAGTGACGAAGTGACGATGTAACCCCGCAGAAACTTTCGGAAACTTCTGGGATGCGGGGCGAAGGATTTGGCCATCGCAACTGCCTTAACTTAGCCGCGGCATGCCGCGGACCGCTGTGGCGGCTCCGAGCACGAGCTCAGGTCAGGGCCGGGTCAGTGCTTGACCTGACGAAGTGACGAAGTGCGGAGTCCTACGCCGGAGCGCTTACACAATGCTTAGCTTGGCCTCGCGGCAATCGCCTCGGGCAAGTGGCCTTAGATCTCGGGTCATCTCGGGGCTGGAACTTCTCAGCGAATTGGGATTATTTGGGTGCCCCGGCGTTCGCAGAACTTGGCCACCTCCAGTGCCCACGCAAGGAAGGGGAAGGCTGAGAGTCCCGGAGTCCCGAGCCTGGAAGCCGCCGTGGCCATCCATCACACCGAAAAGGCCAATGTTTTCCCAACCAGCGTCGACCTCCAGCTTGCAATCCTCGGACCTCGCTCAGAGTAATTAAGAGGGTCGTAAGAGGCTGCAAGCCGCAGGGCAACAACTGAGACGTCCCTTTCCCGGGTCGCCGAGCAGAACCGCCTCTCTCAAAGAAGGAAGAAGAAGATGGGCGTCTTCCATGGACTCCCGCCAGCCCTGAGGCACATCTCTGAAACATGTCCGCGATGCAATGGGAGCATATGCCAGCCACCTTCCACCCTGCAAGGTCCAAGCTGATGGGGAGGGAGGAAGACAGGGGAGGGGGAGGTGCTGTGCCAGACATGCAAGTGGCGATCCTGCATTTCAGCACTCCCCCAGGCCATCAAGCGACCAGTGCCATCGCCTGGTCTGCTGGAAATTCATATGATACGGAATTTGGACATGGGCAGTCCAAGAAAGCCGGGGAGCTGCAGTTCTTCTT
The DNA here is from genome assembly GCA_905221635.1 of Symbiodinium sp. CCMP2456. NCBI lineage: Eukaryota > Dinophyceae > Suessiales > Symbiodiniaceae > Symbiodinium > Symbiodinium sp. CCMP2456. The sequence continues at coordinate 6,759 of CAJNDV010001359.1, forward strand.
CGTCACCGGACCCCGGAATTGCAGGTCCTGAAACGTTTTGTATCGCGGGTTTTTTGTTGTGCCCAACATCTTCCGGGGGTTCCCTGCTCCTCGACCTCCTCGTCCCGAAGGCACACGCCTGGAGGCACACCGACAACACACCAGGCTGCAATGCTGCGACTGTGGAGTGGGTCCGGAGTCCGCCTGCTTTCCCGCCCATCCCGCCGTGGCACGACGGCAGCGGCCCGGACGGCTTATAACTACTTTGCGCAGCAAAAGCTTTCTGTGGTTCCTCGGCCGCACCTGCATGCGCTGCGGTTCTTGTAAAACCATGTGATGGCGACAACGCTTCGGCCCCAAGTGCAAGTGCGACGGCATGTCACGCACTGGTATCTTTGAGATTGAAGTGAGTTGCGTGCCACGGAATGTCAAAGGAAATTGCAATCAGTTGAGACCATTGTCGCTCGTCGCCGCTTGCTCAAGTCACGTCAACAAAGAACAGGGCTTTGCCAGGCTTTGACCGTTTGGCAACAGCAGCTTTGGCTGTTGACGCTACTTACGATTCAGCGACAGCAAGGACGACATGCTATTCCTCGCACGATCCAGAGGGCGCGACCAGGTGACACCCCCGACAAAATCCACGTCTTCACCCGTTTCAAGCATGCAGCACGCTTGTTCAAGAATGCCCCCAACAAGACCATGCGCTCCGAAAACATTTACCAAACCGGTGTATACACGGACTACGCAGGGCACCATCGCCAGTTCTACCTCTTCCTGTGGCTTGACGAGTCTTCCGGACCAACGCAAGCGTGCGATGGCCTGAGAGAGTGGGAGCCACAAGCTACTGGTCCAGTGGTGTCGTTTGCAAAGGCACAGGACGACCTCTGCTTCTGTGGAGTTCCGGAAAATGGGAGAAGAGCTCCGGCTCTCGCTGATGATGCAGGGTGGAATGGTTTCTCTCAGGACATAGTGGCCCTGGACATCAGTCCAGGTCCCAAGCTCCGTCTCAAAGGGCGAGAAAATCTTCACGGAATACGGAGCCTGATGGCCTAGGTGAATCAGACCACCCCTTGGCACAACCGAGCCCTTGGGCAGCAGACCGCCCCGTGGTACAAATCGCACATTGTCATGCGCCTCAAAGCTTAAGACCTTCACATCCATGCAGCATTGGTTGCGGATCTGTGCATGCTGCGAAGACTTCTCCTTCAACAAGACATAGCTGCGAGGATCCTGCCTCGACAGGATGCGAATGACCATGACCAGGAAGACGGCCAGAACCATAATGATCAACACTGTAACAAGCCACTCGAAGGACACGGTTCCATCCCAGACGGTGGTCTTGAGAAAATAGCACACAAGTAGGACTGCAGACGCTTGTGCAAGTCCTTTGAGCTGCTGGAAAACTCCAACTGTCAAAAAGATCCCGACGAAGCTGAAGAATGCCGTGTACTGACCACGAGCAATCAAATTTCCACCCAAAAGTGCCATCAACGCCACCACTACCTTTGTGGGCGCTTCCCTGTCACCTCCCGAAAACAGTTCAAAAAGATCGTTGGCACTGCGAACTCGAGACAAACTTGGCACAGTCTCTACGACGGTTTCGAAGATAAACTGGTCCGGCTGAAAGGCGTCCCGCTCCGAACGAACATCGTACCAGATCAGGTGGTAGTCCCCAAACGAAGTCATGGCTGTTCGATGCGGCCCATGTGGAACCAGGCATCCTGGAGAAGGCTTCGAGACTGTGGGTCGTGCGCGAAGTTTGCTGCTGGTAAGTTCACGACAACTGGGTCTCGGAGCTAGGAGACAGCTGCAGCGGCTGCAGGACGGGCTGTGATAGATCCTTCAAGCAGGATTCAAAACTCTTCTGCTCGGTTTGAAAGCTCACTGTATCCTGTCGGCTTAGGATACGAAATGGCCAAGAACCCTGCAAACCTGAGACCGAAAATCCCCGTGGGACCCATCGACCTGAAGCCCCAGACCTCGGCGGTAGGATGTGGGAACCGCCACCACTACCACTCCTCCTCCTGCTGCTGCCACTGCCACTGCTACTACGACGACTCCTGCCGTATGCTACTTACTGCGACTACTGCCAGCTACCACTACTTCGGCTACTTACCACCACCACGGTCTTGCATTGGTCTGGCTTGAGGGTGCTTAAATGGCTGTATTGACCGTCCATCGAGATGCCGCGCCAGGGTTGCCACTGCTTTTCTCTTTGGGCTCTGATCCCTGGCTTTCTTCTTCTGTGCAGCGGGCGAGGTGTGCTCTGTGGCTCTCAACCCAATTTCAGCGAGCAGTGGCTTTGCCACCAGTCGCGCCTGGGGAAGGGGAAGTCCGGTCGGCGCGCTCCCCTTGAAGGAGGCTGCCGGCCCGGAGGCTGCCGGTCCTCCGCCCATGGCCATCTAGGCCTCAAAAGCACTCTCGGCTCTTGGCCCCTCCTTTAAAGGAGGGCCGAGCACGTTTCACACCGAATTCGCCAGCACTAGGAGGAGTGCCCAAAGGGCACCAGAAGGACCTGAGCGATGAGCTCTGACTCCGCTCCCATCACAGGACGTCTCCGCGACTGAGAGCGGAACAAGAAGCATCAACGACGTAGCCTCAGCACCAGAACGCGGAGTTACGCCCTCCATACACGAGAAAAAGCTAAGGCGGCTAAGGAGAACAGGCGGAAGCACCCACACATCCACATCACGCCAAACACAATCGCTCTAGCCTCAGGGCCTTCACACCTGCCCTCCGATCTGCAGAGGCAACAGACGCGGTCAAGCAGTCCTGGGTCCGCGACCATCCCGAAAATCATCAAAATCTTCCGAAAAGTTTTCGCTGGCATTCAGCACCTCCTCCGACTGATTCTGCCTGCGCTCCGTTGATGTTTGTTGCTCTGTGGGCTCAGCTGCTCTCTCTTGGGAGATTGAAAGACTGTCCGGAGCTCTGTTGAGCAAGGCATGTTCTTGCTCTCGGGGGTCGCTCGACGTTGTGGAGGAAATCGCAGAAGCAATGGAGGTGGCGGTTACGGTTGCAGTCACAGCAGCTGTGGTGGCTGTGGTTGTCGCTGAAGCCGTTGCGGTCGATGTGACACTTGTTTTGCTAGTAGCATCCGTGGTGGCGGCGGAAGTATCGGCCAGCTCTTGTGAAGTCGACGATGTCACGACTGCAGATGTTGACGTCCCGGTCTGCGTTCCGACTCTTGTTGTTGAGGTGCTTGAAACTTCACAGACATCCATCAGCTGTTCGCCGCTCCTTGGCAAGTTGATTCCCACGTAGGTTTTTGCAGCATCCAGAAGCGGAGTGCAGGATTCCAACACATCTGGCAAGGCCATGCAGTAGAACGTCTGCCAATTTGGGCAAATGGTCAAGAAGGGGTCCTGACCCATCATGACACTGGAGATAAGGCCTTCCAAAGGCAAGCAGACAGACGGGCAAGCCGAGATGCACTCTGGTGCAAAGTCCCGGATCATTCGTAGAATTGAGCTGGACGTACAAGGTTCTTGCTCCGTGCTTTGGCTACTTGATCTTTGCAGAACGGCCAACACCAAGAAAGGCCACAAGAAGCACGCCATGACTGCCGGAATTTCAGCCCAAGGGCCCTTTCACTCTCCTGACTGTTGTGATACTGGCGGTAATATGTCACAAGCTGTCATCACCGTTTCATGATTACTGCTGCCGGTCCCGAGAGCCATTCATGCTCCAGCGGATGAGTCGTATACAACCTGTACAACCTATGGAGACCTTTCAGAGCAGGTGTTTTTTTCTCTGCGAATGCATTGGCAAAGGGCCGCAGCGAGACGTCGCCGCATCGTCAGAGAGCAGGTTTCGCTCTCAATCCAAGCGGACGTCGAGAAGCTCCTTGTGGACCTGAGGGGGGGTTGTTACCAACGCTTACGCCTTCTATCTTTCGCACATTCCCTGTCTTCGGCTCTTCGGCTTGCCGAGACGCGTAGGAGACGGCGAAGGCCGTGACGGAGAAGCCGTTGGGCAGATACACCGGGGGCCTCCGCGCGCGTGACGAGCGCGGATAGAGAGAGCGGAGCCGAGAGAGAGCCGGGAAAGGGCCGCCGGCCGGCGCTCTCGGCAGTTCAAACAGCTTCTCCGAGGCCGGCGCTCGCCGCAGGGCGAGACCCCGCAGTTGTCCTGCAAAAATTCCCGTCTCCCCCGCCCCCGCTTTCCTGCGGGCGGCCCTGCGGCCTGGGGGCTCCAGCCCTGTCTGTAAACTTCGAGGGTGGATCCTGTCAGGGTCAAGTCACGCTGATTGCCACGCCAATTGCCAGGGCAATTGCGGTTCCGCTCCTGTGCAGAAGAATCGCTTGCGGAGAGCCTCCATTATGGAGACCTTTCAGGGCCGCTTCCGCCAGTGAAAATGATCTCGCGTCCTAGAGGCCTGACGAGTCAGCTTCTCCTGAAGGCTCCAGGCCTCGTGAACGGCTTTCTTTGCCCTTTGTTCCCCTGTAAATAACTCTGCGTGGCGCTGCCTTGTACTGCGGCAGCTCTGCGGCGCTGCCGAAGCCGAAGTGGATCTGACAAATTTGGCCATATACTGCATCCAACATGATCCAACATGAGGCAGAAGCGCCTCCATGTCAAGGGTTCGTACCTCGCCACGAGCCCAAAATGCGAAACTCCGACATGTCTGATTTGAATGTTATTAACCCTTCCGTCACGTCCCTCAAAGCAGAACCATGCGTACTCAAAGATTGCCCTCAGCAAGCTGCGGTCAGAACAGGCATGGATGCTTACCGACTTGCCTGGAACACCTCAAATTCGATCACAGGGTCTCGTGGTCTCCGTTGTAATCTAAAGACAAGACGACTCCGAGAGTTGAGAGGCGATCCTTTGTTGTGGTCCTTCGTCTCTCATGGAACTTCCCAAAGCACAGACTCGAAAATGCATGGTCCTCATCCGAACGATCCGAACAAAAGATGATGCTGCATTTTTGAAGCTATATCTGCTATGTCGTCATGTACGTAACACAGCGGCACAGCGCTGTTGAGTTGCGCAGTCCGAAAGAATCGCGACAGTTTGATCATGCCTGCTCAGGACTGTCTGTTTCTGTGCTGAGAGGAGCTCTTCTTTGCACGGCTATTCAAAACTGTCGCAAAGGCGACGATTGAGTAAGGAGTACCAGAAAGTGTCTGATGGCCAGCCTGCCGCCGACTGGATCAACAGGTGCGAAACAACCAGTCTTCCCGATCCAACCTTGTCCCACTCAGCGGGGTTGTTGGTCAGCCTATGACATCATTAGCATCTCTTCCATCGAAAGCAGCGTGCATGGGAGACAGTACGAGACTGCACCTTTTCTGCGCACTGCACGACTTGTCACAGCTCGCAGGTTGCAGAGCTCTCGCCAGGGATCCCTGGTTCGAGTCTATCCACCTGTGGAAATTGCTACGTATAGCCGTGATCTTGCAGCCTCCTCACGGCTTCTCTCACATTGGGCACTTCGATCTTTCTCCTGCGGCCTTCCACTTCAACTTCCTGGGACATGGCTTTTGGACGAATAGCCGGTAAAACAGAAATAAGTTAAGCATAAACTCAAAAAGACTCTGTGTCGAACCGATGCGGGAATCAATAACTTGCCTGAGCTTCTAATCTCACGGGCCTGTCTTCAGAGCCGGTGCCCAAAAAACGGCAGAGCTCATCGACGACCTGGTCCTGCGCGGTTTCCATTCCACACCCACTGCCTCGTGGTGCGAAATTAAAGGAAGGTCCTCCGGCAGCAGCTGGCTCCAGCGCGCGGGGTTCAGGCGAGCTAAGCCCGCCTGGAGAATTGCTCTGCATTTGCGGAGCGTGACGCGTTTTTACGCTGGGGCCCTGGCGCCGATGGGCCCTCCATAGCCTCGGCCGGCGTCTTGCCACATCCACCTGCAGGCGGGCCAAGGCCCCGCCAAGGCCCTGCCAAGGCACAACCCCGGAGTGAAATTGAGACTTCCTCGAGGCTTGAGTTTCGCCACGAGCAGCTGATGCCTCTTCTTGCAATCACCCTGTCCGTCAACCTGGAATGACCCCGAAAAGGGGCTGCACCGTTTCTTGCCATCTCCTTACAGCGAGACCTTATGGTTGCTGAGTTCATAGGCCCCACAATATGTACTTTCAGTTGTAAATAGGGGATAGTATAGATTCATAATATCCTCCCGTTCAAAAAAAGGGCATCAGACATTTCGGCTTGTCTCACGTTAACCGACGGAGAACAAAGGGCATGAGACATGGAATTAATTTACAAGAGAGCCATGACATCATGACATCGGTGCACTGGAATCCGATGGAGTCCACTGCAAACACAGCAATACATGCCTATTTTATGATCATAGCTAATAAGACAGGGACTTCCTGAAATCAAACGAAAATCAAATTCAAATCAAAACAAAATCGGTTGAAAATCAAACGAAAATTGGTTGCTGATTTCAGAATCAACATAAAATCGGCTGAAAATCAAAAGAAAATTTGCTGACAATTTCAGAATAAAACTCGCTTGAAAATCAAAAGAAAATTGGTTGCAACATCAACCGGAAATTGGTTGATAAAATTTCAGATACAGACATCGGTTGCAGGTCAGACGGAAATCAGACGAAAATGGGTCAAGTTACAAAATCAAAACTCGCTTCAACAAAACAGGAAAACTGGCTGCCCAGTCGGTGCAAAACACGATATCGGTTGAGAATCAAGACAGTCTTGTTTCGTATTATATCCAAAAGCCCTGCTCTGGTTGTTTTCTGCCGTGCGCGATGTTAGTGAATCCAGTTCTTACTGTTTACCATGGTCAATGGCAAAGTCATCATGTTTCATACGTCATAGGTAGTTTCGGTCCAGGTGGTATGAGGCGAACGCATGAGAGGAGGAATCGGTTGCAGATTTAGAAGTTGTTTTGCGATGCCGACAAGTGACAAGGGAGAGGCGTTGAGGCCCAGCCACCTAGCCTAACTCCTGGCGGCCTGGCGGTCCGTTGGTTTGCAGTGAATTTGATGATTTGTTCACACAGGAGCCTCAGCACGTGGAAATTTGAGGGCTGAGTTTTCATCTTATACTGGCCATAGCGGCCGTTGCGCAGTGGCTTCAAAGCTTGAACACGTCTTTTTCGTGTATGGGCTCCACAAAACTCTACGGCCCTACATGGCGCACGGCTTACAATAAGCTGACTGAGTAGCTTATGGCTGTCTGAAGGCTAGTCACTAGCCCAAAGTCAAGCCAAATCTAGCATTTCTGCTTTCCCTATCCAAAAATAGCGCTCGGCACAAAATCGAATCGATTTTATTTGACTCTTGATGCGGTTTTTTTGATTTCGAGCCGCCCACAGGATTGCTCTTATAAGGATTTTGCTTATAAGAGCACCCATGAAATCAAATCAAAACCAAAAAATCAAACAGAAATCAAATCGATTTTTGGCCGAATTTTTAAGTTTTAATTCGAAAAAGAACAGGCCAAAAATCAAAATTGCTTTTTGGCCGATTTTTTCGATTTAAAATCGAAAAAAGTTCGGCCAAAATCAACATAAAATCAGATTGGATTTTGGCCGATTTTAAATCAAAAAAATCTACCTCAAACCAAAAATCAAATCGATTTCTCTGGCTCATGCCACGGGCAGCGAAGTGGCACGACGGCTGTTTCTACACCAAAAAGGGCGCCCTTCCGAGCCGCAGCCAGCGGTCAGCAACGAATCTGCACATCTGCTTTCCTACTGCTACTGCATGACCGGATGCTCTTTCACACCCGTCCTCGGCTCGATGGGTGCACGAGCCTTGGCCTTTCGAGCGTGTCGTCCAGCCTGGATCGCTAGCTTACGATCCCTCGCCTCAGACGAGGGTTGCAACTGCCACTCTCCGTCGCAAAGTGCTCGTAGGAGAGGGTCCCTTTCGCATCCTAGCTTCGTCAAGACGTCAGCCAGCATCTGCGAAGTGTCCACCCAGTACGCAAAGGAGGGCGAGTTGTCGTTGTAGTCGTTTTCGCCGATCATCTCCTTGATCTGGGCAATGTGAATGCGAACTCGCTTGTCCTGCGGGGCACCCGTATCTTTGTTCAAGGTCTGCTCAAGGCTCCTTGCATCGGTAAAGCACAGCGTCTTCTTCTTGAGGTGGAGCTGGTCCAGGTCCTTCATCTGGACGTCAGGGTGCTTGATCTCAATGAGGAGGGCCCGCAGGAACTCAGTAGCCTCGGCACCGGCCAAGAATCCATTCGCCTCAGCTGCAAGCGTGCTTCTGCACACCCTATTACGCGCCCAGAGTAGGCCTCGACGATGTGGATCGGTGTCGGGCCTCCGGTCCAGGATCTTGTCAACGGTAAACCCCACGACGTAGCCACACAGGTACTTCGTTCGACCCTTCAAGGTTTGCGAAGGAGTTGTCGGCGAAGCAAACGACCGAGGTGTTCTCCAGTGTCAAGTCCTCGTTCTTCACGAAGTTTCAGCGGGCTTCGGACGAGTCCTTGAGCATCTTCACGGCCTTGTTCAACTCGACCACGTCCTTGATTGTCGGGTTTCCCATGGACTGGGCTGCGACCGAAACGTTCACCATCACGTCGGGACGTGTCTGGCGAGCCACCCACCCACACTGACCAATCAGTCCCCTAAAGGAAGTCTTCTCTGCTTCGGTCAAATGTGAAGAGGGGCTCTTGCGGCGGTGGCCAGGAAGAACCATGTAGTCCGCAGCCTCGATCGCGTCCATCTGGTTGAGGGACACCATGGTGGCGTCTGGCTTCACATTTTTCCCACAGAACCGGAAGTCTCCCTTCTTAATGGTGAGGTGGAGAAGCTTTTCCATGGAGGCGATCGTGCCCTCAAACTTCTCTCCCTCGCCCGCAGCGTAGAGGTCGTCGACGTGGGTAATGAGGATCCCGAGCAGCACGATGGGATTATGAGGGCGGGCTAGCAAGGTAAGGGCCATCGGAGCTTGAGGCTCGGCCCTGCCTCACAGGTGCGTACCCATCCAGCCGGTTTATCCCAGGGTGTTGGCGCTGAAGAAGGCGCCGCAGGGGGGCAGCATGTTGACATTGACCATAGTCTCTGTACCAGGGACAGTGGCAACCTGAGGTTGTTGTAGACCTCTGCTGTCGCTGTGCGGTCGTGGTGCCTGAAGTCTTTGCTGAGGGCCTTGTGTTTCTCCTTGCTCGCCATGGGCACCGGAACCGCGAAGGGGCTGAGCTCGAAGATCCACGAAAGCCCGAGCTCCTCTGGCGTAAGGGGGCGCTAGCACCTCTTCAACAGCTCGTCCTCGCAACCAAAACGCAGCTGCTCTCCAATGACCAGAACCACGTTGGTGCCGTAGCGCAGCCAGTAAGCATGGGGCTGGCCTCCGTCTGTGGGAGGCGCCGGGTCCTGGAGCCTGGTGGCGTTTCTCAGCTCGACTCCAATCACTCGAGCAGGGCCGCGCCAACGATAAGTTCGAGAAGCACCAGGTGGAGCTTGGGCACGATAAACGTAGACATAGCTTCCCACCGGGTATGGTGCTCTCGTCAAAGCGTTCGGCTTCCTGGTCAAGAAGAAGGCTACCAGGAAGGCGGACCTCGGGCTTGCCCAGAACCCAGGAATGTGGAGAGTGCCGAAGTTCTGGGAAACGAGCTCCTGGTCTGGGTGACTAGATTGCTGGTCGCGAGGGTCACGTCATCGATGCCCTGAAGCTGTGTGTCGAGCATGGTCTTCTCAAAGATCTCCTTGCGCGAGGTACTCCTTCCCCCGATCAACTTGATTGAATGCTGTTCGGCAAGCCGGCCCAGCTACTCCACGAAGTCAAGAAGTGTCTCAGCACGACTCTTGAGGCGGGTGGCCCCTGCGCTTCTCCAAGGCAACAGACCACTGGAACCCAGTTGCGTCACAAACGATGTTCAGGAAGGAGTAGAGAAGGTTCCGTATGTCCCTGGAGTAGAAGACGTCGATCAAGAGGTGATTGTTGAACTTGTACTTCGACGGCAGCCTCACAGGTTTCGGCCTCTTTCGCCGACTGGTTTCCCCACAAGCATCGCAAGCAAGGAAGTCACATCCTCTGATCGCGTCTGGCTTGGCGCCCTGCCTCCGAAGAATTCCGGTGGCTGGCATCGTCGCCTCGCTGCGACCGGAAGGTGAGAGCGGCCAGTGTCCGGTCCGTCTCGTCGTCGGGGGCAATAGGCTGGGCCCCGAGCTGCGTAGGTACACCGGGGGAGTTGTACTGCTCAGTGAGAACAGGGCTTCTGCCCGGTTGTGCCCGTCCTTGTCCTTGACCTCGTCGTTGCCTTCGGACGCCTATACGACGGGAAGGGCGTCCAGCGCTTCCTTTGCGGCAGTAGTCTCGACGAGCGCTCGCTGAGCACAAGCCTGTAGCGAGGAGAGGGTTCAGCAGGCAGCTCGAGCTCGGCAAGGTGATCTTCGGGGCGAGCTTCGCAGCAACTACTCAAGGAGCGGCTCCAGGCAGACAAGCGAGGTCACAAAGATTGTCGTGGAGGACGGACCTCCAGCGCCTATAACCCAAGGCTTGGCACGTCCAGTCTCGTTGCTTCCCCTTGCTGGATCATTTTCTCGATGTCCTGGAAGTCGGGGTGGCCAAACCAGGAGCAATTTTCGGGACACTCCAGGATAAAGTGCCTCTTGCACGCCACTCTTTCCTTGATGATCTTTGGCCACAAGAGCTCTCATCACGCTGTCCTTGTGTCTCCGAGGTTGCCGGGCATAATGATGTAGGAGAACTCCAGCTCGCCGGCCACAAGGTAGACAACGTAGGGGTCCTCGACCTTCATATCATGTCGTAGCTGTCGTCTTGCCGGTGAGTTCAACAACGCGCCCGGCTCCAGGCCAAAACCCGATGCTACAGCCACGCCGGCCAACATGAACAGGAGGGACAGGCAAACTCGCCCTGAAAACAAGTGCTTCAGCCACGTCTTGCCAAAGGGTGGCCGGGGAGGTAGAGTGTTCTGGCCTGCCAGCACCTCCGGAAAAAGGAGTCGTCTCCGTCGACGGAGGCAGAGAGGGAAGTTAGCTTCTTGTACTTCCGGGTCGTGGCCTTCTTGTAATTGAGAGGGTCCGGGCCACAGTCTCCTCGAAGTAGTTCACGTCCTAGAAGACGTCGCCATCCCGACCGTCGGTCTCAAGACAGACCTCCCAGCCGCAAACGTCCTGCCTCCAAAGGTCAAGGTCATCCTCGAAGATGTCCCGGTCTCCTGGACACTCACCTCGAGGAAGGACATCGTTGTAAGCAAGGCCTGCCGCATCAATCTCATGCTTCGTCTCCGGCTGCAAGTCGTTGGTCTTGGTCTCAGTGGCTGTCTGGTCTGCCTAAAAGGGCCGAGCGGGCTCTCTTGCAGCGGCCTGGAAGAGCTGTCAAGCCTCCCGTTCCGGGGCTTCCCTGGGCTCTGGCGAAGGGGTTCACTTCCAGGGCTAGGGAAGGCTGGGCAAGCGGAAGCACCCGCCACCAACGAGAAGGCCGAGCTAGACGAGGAGAGTTCGCTCCCACACCGGCAGCGGTAGCCTCGTTGCAGAGGCATCCATCGTGGAGAGGCTGTCGGTGACAGCGTCTGGCAAGCGCTTCAAGGCGAGCGCGGGAGAGTCCGGGCGGCAAAGCACCGTTTAATCAAGAGGCTGCCAAGAAGGTACACTCAACACCGAGGGCCTTTGCCAGTTCGGCAGAGGCGGACGAAGTTTACGCTTCGAAAGCAGACGAGGAGGAAATCCTGGAGTACCCTCCAGGGTCATGGTACTGCAACGTCTCGCAGAAGGGCGTGCCCAAAGACTCGTGCACTAACTACGTGAAGGGGAGGCTTTGCAGAGGAGTGTATGATACGGCTGGAGCCGGAGGGTCAGGGGACGTGGGGCTGAGGTAGCGTTTCGCGGCCTACGTCCTACGACCGTTTGCAGTGCTCGCGGTGAGAATCGTGAGCGAGGCTTACACGTGGGGGCTCCTCTTGTCGGGAAAGAATCTCGAGGCCAATGTCGAGCCGAGTGGTTCGGCTGCTGTGCTGCCGTTTTCACAAGGAGATGGCCGCGAAGGCGATGGCAGTACGCGACCGCGAACCCCCGATCTGGGCAAACGGAGAATAGCCGATGCGAGGTTGCAAGGAGGATAGCAGGAATTACGTGGTTAATTATCCTGTCTGAGGACCCGTTGCAAGGGCCCTGCACGTGCATGGCTTGTATATTACTACGAGCCGGCCGTGCAAGCACTGGCGTACGTGTACATGACGAGAACCCAAATCGAGGTTTCAAGTTACGTGGAAACCTGCGGTAACCTGGCAGGCTACGCAAGGCGACGGCCCAGGGAACGGCAGCGAAGCTCGAGGCCAAGCTGCTGTGGAGCCAGCGACGGGACACGGTCGTCAGGTGGCGTTTCGCCCCGGCGACGGGTCCCCGGTGCGGGCCAGCTCGATCTCGACGCGGAATCGTCAGGTCGTCCACCGAGGAAGCAGAACTTGTCTATCCCACAAGGGACCCTCGCCATGACATTTGGACGAGGCTCCAGAAGTACGGCCGCTGCGCAGGGCCTCTGAGGAGACTGGCCTAGTAGAAGAAGGCTCTGGAGGCAAAGTGCGCCTTGCTGGAGCTCAAGGTGAAACGGCTGCAGGCGAGCCTCAGAGAGTACCAGAGCCGATGAGCCCTGTACCCTGAAGGTTTGGCCAGAAAGAGCCAGGCACCGCTGCTGAGCGCGGGCAGAAGGTGGAGTTTCTCCCCTCTGCCGCCTCCATGCAGGAGCGGTGTGTCAAGCTCTGTGCTGAGTCCAGCACAGGGAATGCGCTGTGGCTCAAAGCTTTTTCGTGTGACAGGAGCGAAGTAGCTAGGGCCCTTTCTGCAGCGCAAAAGAACGGAGCGACCGTTTTGCTGGTTTTAAACCAAAAGCAAACGCTCCAGGGACCTGCTGAGCAGCAACGGATTGCTCTTCAGGCGGCAGGGTGCTGCTGGCCTCTGGGCGTCCACTGTCAGCGAAGTACGAGAAGGCGGGAAGAGGCCGAATGAGGAGTGTGCCACGTCAAAGGGCTGCTCACATGGCAAGGCGAAGAGCTCACCCTTCTTACCAGGAGTTCCAACTTCACCACCAGCAGCCCTGCCAACCAGGAGTGGTCGCATGAAATTACGATACCACGGAAGGACCCACACGCAGAAGCCATCTCTGAGTGGGCCCATGCAGTCAATTGTTGACCCGAGTATGAGTCTCGACACGAGCAGGATTTCTCAAGCGAGATCGCAGAGAGCCCGGAGCGCTTCGCCGGGAACATAGTCCCACGCAGGGGGCTTTGCCTTTCACACCCGCGGCGCCTCTTCGGAGAGCGGCCGCGTGGTGTGCCGGCTTACGTTGCACACGATGCTACTGTTTTGGCGGCAGGGGTGGGGGGGACTGTGAATGTAGGACCTCTGTACAGATCCCCGTGGCCCCGTCGTAGCTGAGTGCCGTAGCCGCTGTTTCTTTTAAGTAGTTGCAAGTGTAGTTTGTTTGTTACGTTTTGACTCAAGCCGTGATCTGCGAACATCGCGGGCTGCAAAAGGTTGCTGGCGCACGTGTGCTTGGAGTGAGGGTTTAGAGTAGGTTCGGGGAGTCCTCGCCTTGCAAGGAAATCAAAGCAAAAGCAGCCACTGTGTTTGAAGGCTTGTCTTCTGTTCTATCGGGACTATCAGCGCCGCCACACTAATCCCCTAATATTAAAACTCGGATCTGTGGGTTTGGTTTTAATATTAGGGGGGTTTCGGGGTCACACACCACGACCGCTTCCCACGCAGCTCCCCAAATATTGAAACTCCAAGCCCGAAGCCCTTAAGCCCTTAACCCCAAAACCCTGAAGCCTTAAACCCTAAAATCTTAAGCCCTGAGCCCTTAACCCCTAAAGCCCTGGTCCTTTGGTTCAGTACTACTGTAGTCTTGGCTCTATTAAAACTCATACAATCCCTAGGCCCCCCTAATGTTTTTAATTAACTTTCAATTGCGGGCCCGAAACCGCGAAATCCCGGGGCCCGGTAGTTTTAATATTAGGGGGGTGTTTAATAATAGGGGGAAGGGATTACATTTGCAACATGTGAAAAGTACCTACGAAGAGCTACCAAACTACGTAACGACAATGCGCATCCGGCTTAATTCCGCTGGAAGTGAGGCAACCCCATCCCAACATGGTCGGAGAACGGCAGGGCCTCGCGTGGTTGCGGATCGGCACTTGAGAAAGCTCCTACACCGAAGCAGACGCAGTGAGCTTTCTAACTTGTGGCAGGGTGCGCTGGCCCTGCAGCTTAAAGCCCCACAGAGTGTTACCGACAAGTTTAGAACAGTTTCGATCCCTGAATTCGCGAAGCGGCTTCAGCGGACGGGATGTATCTGAAAATCTGGTCTCATTCGACGAGCCTCGCATCTTAATTCATGGGCTGAGACTGAAGCCTTTCCGGAAGGATGCGTCTGCTGCGATGCGGCGACGCGGGGGCTATGCGGCCTCGTCGGATTCGGCCGACCCGTAGTCCGAGCCGCTGCCGCGGGAGATCGGGGAGCGGCCACCCGATCCCGAGCCCAGTATGCGGCTTGCCACGGCAGCCTCCAGGAGCTCGCGGTCGTCTTCCAGAGCTTCTCTCCATTTTGCAAGCTGAGGCGTAGTGAGGAGCTCGCGCAAGGCCTGTAGGGCCTGCTCTCGACCAAACTCCTCTTTTGCCAACATCAGAAAGCGAAGGATGGGATGTTTCGGCTGCAGCCGGTCGATTTCCTCGCAGCGGCAGACCGGCAGACAGGAAGACCGTGAGAGACGCTCTTTCTCTCTCTCTCTCTCTCTCGCTTTGGTGTCCCGCCTGCAGCTCCGTTGGGTGGTATTCTCTGACCAGATGCAGTCCCTGGGCAAACTGCTGCAGGGATTTCTTCGCCTCTGGCCGCCCTTCATCCTCCACGTTCTCAAAGTCTAGCCGCCGCAACTGATCGACCGCCTCCCTGAGAGACGTGAGCGCTTCGGAGGGCGATGCCGGCACGGAGACCTCGCTGCTGCGGCTGCGGGGCTCGCGCACGTCCCCGTGGACCTCCATCTCCGGTAAAAACTCCGAAAGACCCTGCAAGGGCTGCGAAAGGAAAGACGAGAAAGCACCTTGCGTCCACGCTACCCGCTTCTCGTGGCCTCTGCAGCTTCTTTCCAGCTGGTGTCCTTGAGGAGGATGCTGCAAACATTGGCAACCTGCCTGGCCAGGGGACGGCGGCAAGCAGGTGTACACGTATGCTGCTCTTTGCGCCTTCGACGCGGCCGTCTGCATTTAGCAAACTCAGCGAGGAATGCGAGGATCTGCGACAAGACAGACACTCTGGAATTCTCCAGCTGAGGGCTCCCTGCCTTGGACTTCTGGTCCAGCTCCTTCAAAACGAAGCGACTGAGACGACAAACGCGACAGTCAACTTGCTGGACTTCAGCCTGCAGTGTGGTGGACTGTGTACTGGAGCCGCCTGCAAGGCGTTCAGCACTGTGTTCTAACTGCCGTACAGTAGCTGCTGCTGCTGGCGCTCGGCGCCCGGCGGACGACGCCTTTCCGGAAGGTCTCAAATGCATCGCTGGCTGAGTCATCACTGTATCGGACCACCTGCTTTTGTCAGTGCATCGGCATCGGAACACTCCCAATTTGACGGTGCACAACTGCCTTCAAGATGGCTGCATGGCCCTCTACGATCAGCTGCTTGGTTTCATCGGCCGCATCCCTCTCAAACATGCTACCATTGATGCCAGCTCCTACTCTTCCAGAGACTGAGAAGCCAAGTATGCTGCAGCGGCGAAACAGACACTCCGATGTGTAAGGCAAAGCTGCTGGTCGTGGCCTCAAGACCGACGACGCGCATTGGGGTCCCAGCCACTCCAACACATCCCATTCCGATCCTTCAACCTCGAGGCTTCCCACACTTGCGGCAGCATAGTGCTATACAGAAAGTCAATCCTAAGCACCAGCGCATCGATCTTGAGGTGCACAGACAACTTTGGCCAGCCCCTCAGCTGTTCCTCGGGGCTTTCCGTGGAAAAAAATGGGACTGAGGCATCCGAGCTGACCTGCAATGTGACGAAGTGCCGGCTTTCCACCACGATATCCTGTCACACCCGCTCGGAGGGGGGGAAGTCTCTTAAAACAGCACCGATTCCTGACCAGCCAAACAGCTCCGGTGTGGATAATAGTTGGCCGCGTAGCATATCACGTCCCTTCCAGGACACCACGCCATGGCCATGGCCACGCATGGCTCGCAGTGACAAGACAATCTCTGAGAACCGGGGCAGTTTCGGCTCGCCGATGTCGTTCTTCAAACACTTCTGTGAGTTGTTTGGCCTCTGAGCGCACAAGTCTCGGTTCACACGACGGACACTCGAAGCATGCGCTGGGGGAAAGGCGATGTTCCAGACATTGGAGGTGATCTGTCCAGGGGGATGTAGCCTTCCCAAACCAAGCACACCAACCATGCTTCACTGCAAGATATCAACAAACGACATTGTCGACCGGGCTCGCGACAGTCATAGAGATGCACTGGCAACCCAAATTTCTGGCAGTCAACAGGCGCATGGCGCATGGCAAGGATCTAGCTGAACTGTCAGCATGAGCTTGCACCGAGCTTCAGCGCCTGTGTCACCAACTCCCCCCAAATGTCACGCTCCTCTCCAACACGAGTCGTCAGCGTGCAACTTCACAGAAAACAAAGAATTGCTTTCAACAGAAAGCAAAGGCGACACCAAAACAACCATGATACTTTGCCCCTGCATTGTCCGCAGAGATAATGTTAATTCGGGATTTATTGCTTCGAGATCTCGATAAGCACGACAAACAACCAGGACTCGATCTCAAGTAATTCGTACTGACAAGTACTGAAACCCATGCACACAAAAATTGCTCGACATGTCAACCTGTAAACTGTCAGCTTTGGCTGCCCGATGATCAAACCTGGGCAGCAGCATACATACAATGGTCCGGGTCAGTCGGTGAAAATCGATGCGGCACCAGCGGAAATATTGGAACTCAGAGTTGAATGATGCGACTTCGGAGATGCTGCAGGCCCACCGTATTAAGAGTCGTGGGAAGTTCTCCCCTCACACACACATGCATGCATGCATGTATGTACGTAGTATATACTACATACAACGTATTTCTTTCTTTTTAGGTTTCTAGTGTTTCTTCATTTCGGTGCAGTGGTGTCCTAACCGCACGTTCATTAGAATGCGCGCGCATCTAACGAAAAGCGCTACGAACGGGCTTTGTCGCGACCACGAGCTGGCACACTAAACAAAGCAGCATAGGCAACGTTGCCAAGGCATCCCGGCCCTCCCGTGAGCAGACTCTTCAGAGGTCTGTCCCTGGGGGTTTCCCG
>CAJNDV010001359.1:24068-42685 GCA_905221635.1 Symbiodinium sp. CCMP2456
TTACAGTCTTACTCCGCAATTCCGCACGACAAAAACCTCGAGTTTTTGCACGTTTCCCTGGTTCGAATGATGCCTAAACCTTGCTTTCCAACATCTTTGCGCGCGTACTTTCCAGCTATAAGTACGCGCGAAGACAACATGTTCCGAACAGCGTAGCTCTGATAAGCAAGTGCAAAATCACTGGTATTTGCAGTACTTTCGAGCTCTTGCAGCAACTTCTTCTGTTATACTGCCCCATGGTCTCCGGGAAACCCCCAGGGACTTGCCTCTTCAGAGCTTTCCAACTGGAGTTGCAGCGACGGAGGCCGAGACCATCGTGACGATCCGGATCCCCGACCCCAGCTACTTCATGATCTTTGCAACCACGATCCTCTGCATCTTCCACGGCACTTGGCTTCGGAAGTAGAAGGGCCTGACGTGTCGCGACCTCCGTGACGTGCGTCCTGTGGAGGCGATCCATGGACACATCCTGACCAAGACCGGGAACCGGACACACCTTGCCGAGGGTAGAGCATTCTTCGCTTCATGTTATGTGCCTGTGAATGCTTCGAGGTGCGTTGCATGTTCTAGAAGGGCAGCCTCGAGCGAAGACGATTGCTACATGCGGAGTTTACGTTGGCTCCAACCCAGGTGATCCATTCAGTACAAAACATGCCTGCAGAAGAAATGAAGAAACATGTGGAGGGTCGTCCGCGTAGTACAACAGCCTCCTTAACAGCATACTCGAGGACCTGCTTTCCAACGTTGGCCACCGAGCCATGGGATGAGCGATCCTTCCAAATCGAACGGTATCCAGCATGGTTGAAAGCCTTGAGGCAAACTCAAAAGATGTCGACAGTTTTGGCAGTTCCTTTCAAGAGTTTGATGCCCGGCCGTCAACACAATTGATTGGGCACAAGACGTCGCTCCTGGCATGGCTCGCAGCACTTCGAACCGTGCGCTTGGAACCGCATTGGTCTGCACGTCGCTGGCTTCGTCTCGGTGGCGAGAGCGTGCAGGGGGAACTTCTCCTTTAGCTTTTGGTCTCCAGGTGCCTCATTTTGCCGATCTGTCCAGCCGCAAAGAAAGAGGGCTCCGCAAGAACGGAAAAAGCCTCCTTGTAGAACAGAGCTGCTCCAAGAACTGTCGGTTTTGCTCTCTGTCGCCGCACGACAACCTGGGTCCAGGCGAGGCTGCCGCTTGCCTCCACAACTCCCGCCTGCAACTGCCGGATCTGTGACTGCTCCTGTTTGGCTGCTACGACTGGGTCATGAAGTTCAGTTCATCCGAGACTAAATGCTGAGTGACTTACAACCGCATCGGGCGCCCCGAGCCCGTCTGGAGGGCAACAACCAGGGACGTGGGCGCCGTCACTACAAGGGCCAGGGCAATGGCAACCACAGCCAACGCAAGGCGAAGGTAAAGACCGGGGGGGGGCGGTGGCGGCACCGGATGGGCCGGAATACACAGGCACCGGCTAGGCCAGAGGAACCAGCAGCCGAACCAACCACAAGAACTCACCCGTTTGCCGGCTGCAGAAACCGGGAGGAGGTCATCGGGGAATCGTGATGCTTGGGCGTTGTCCCGCCAAGCTTTCGAGCGATTGCCCAGCATAACTAGGGCGGCAACAAGTAGGATGGGGAGTCAACCCCCGTTCAGGTGCATAGCTTACAAATGCGGATTGGGGCCAAATTCTGTTCAGACCTATGGCTTACAGACCCTGCTTGTTTGCCGGGCATGTGGATGGCCATATTGGATGCGGCGCTTCGTCGTGCCCTTTGTCGAATCTACCGGGGCCTGGCATCCTGGCCCTTTGTAGCATGTGCCTGACTGAGCTTGAGTCGACTGGGGTTGCTCCACGCCTGCCCTTGCCAATACGTTCGAGATCCTTCGAGCACCCGAAGATCGCAGTCCCCTTCACATGCAGGTGGACGTACGTCGGACGTCGCGGCCTGCGAGGGCGGCGGAGGAGTCCCACCCAGGTTGCTCCGCGGATGCGGCGCCAAAACCTGCCCTGATTACTTTGCGGCGGGCGCTTTGACCCGTCCGCCTGTCCAGGACACTTTGCTCGGACATCTTTTCGTGAAGTGCGAGGGCTGGGCATCGGATTTTGGGTTTGCGTGGCAGTGGGGAGAAGTAGGGCAAGGGATTGCTGTAATGCGCAGGGTTCCGGAAGCTGTCTGCGAACTTTTCTTCATCGAGGCACATGAGCTTGGCCCGAGAGCGAAAAAACAGGCCGTCGATGCTGCGAAGCCTCGGCTGGGCGCCGGGCTTTCTGCTGTGAGTCTGTAGGTTGGCAGCGCTTGGGCGCGCTAGCCTTTCGGTGACTGCCATGTCGCTTAGCGATGCTACTGTATTGGTTTCTATGCGCACTCTCGTCGGGATGGTGATCCTGATCCTTGTAACGATTGTGACGGCTGTCCTAGTCAACCACATGGCGACGCTGGAGATAGTGCCCCTTGTGACGATCGAACTGGGAAAACTCATGGTGCCCCGGTGGTTCTTGGCGAAAACGGAACGACGATGTCTTCTGGCTGGTGGGAGCACTTCAGGGGAAAAGCCGATCGTGATTGGAGTTATTCTGGGTGGGCTCAGAATCGCAATCACGGCCATGATCATCGTGATCGCTGGGGTGACAACACTGCTTGGGAGCAGCTTCTGCAGTGCAGGTTCTGGATCAGTTGACGGCGGCGGTGCCGACAGAAGCTCCAAGGAATCCTCTGACCATTGGGGACAACGAGAGACGGGATGCAGGTGTAAATAATGATGACGACGATCTTCTTCCCGAAGCTCTGCACGGCCTACTGTACATGACCCACGAGACCACGACGCAAAAAAAACAAAAAAATATTATGTATATGTATATATATACAGAGAGAGAGAGAGAGACAACTTGCGGAGGTTGATGAGGAACTGAACAGTCGCACCTAATTAGACTGAAGGTTGGTGCTGCTTCTTTGTATATGAAGTTTGGACGACCCATGTCATCACACATCATGGAATCCAACACAGTTGCGAGCTCTTTCGGGGTTTCGACTCACACACTCGCTCAAAGCAAGCATGACAAGGAGGTCGGTTCTGGGATTTAGTGATCGGGTTGAAACAAAGTCCAAAAAACTCTTGGGAAGGGACAAGCTGACAGTAAAATCCGAGAGGTAACCATCACAACAGCATCCAGGCACAACGGGATTGGACTTTCGGGGGTACGGGGAGGTATCAGACCACCTAACCTGCTGGCGATCTCGGATACGGCGTGCTCCCGAACCGTGGCCGGGGCACCTACAGCGAGGAGACCAGGAGCAAGGAGGCCTTCGGTTCGGTGCTTCAACGGACGAGGTGCCCCTCCTGGTTTCGCGACCGGCACTTGGAAAGTTGGGCATGGTGATTGATGTGGCGGCGACCAGATCACGGATACAGGCCATCCGGTTTTTCCTTTGCAACCCACAGAGCTCCCTGAGGACTGCTCGCGAGATTCGCGGTGGCAAGACTTAGAGCTCGAAGTCCCGTCCCAATACATGTCCTTCTCGAGCGATGATGTGTGATGTGAAGTTGCTGGATGGTGACGTTGGTGGCAGCTCTCTACAGTGTTCAACTAGTTGGATGACGAGTATCTATGATGACTACGAGGGCGGAGATGCTCAGCTCGGCTCCGTTGCCCACTACACCAACGAACAAATCCAATAGCCTATAGTCTGTAACCGTGTGTTCTAAAGCTCTATACCAAGATCGGGGCTGCTACGAAGAACCTTTTGCTCGATGAGAACTTTACCCCGAAGCCATTGCACAAGTCATCCAAAATCTCCAACGACTTTTTGAATCGAGAATGAAGACATCTTGGTACGAGTAATGTTATGCAGTTATGCCTAGGAGATCCTTCTTTTCACCCGAACAATGGAGGACCCAAAACGATGGACACAAGCAGGCCCTGCTCAGCTCCCGCGGAACAGTGCGTACTGTGAATGCCATCTCCTGTAAAACCCATCGCGGACATCCTGCAGCGCGTGACACGTTGCAAGGTGATCAGAGCCACTTGTCATTCCCGACATTGTGGGTCGAACGAAACATCTTCGGTAGAATAAACGACCAGAATTACGACGAAATCTTCTTTGAGTGTGATGAGGAAAGGCAGGACTTCCTACGCGGGCTTGGCCACTGGAGCAATGCGAACCTACAGACGATGACCAAACTGAGGAGCTCCTTCCTTGGACCATCGAATTACATCAACTCTTTTGCCCAGGCAAGGGAGCCTGGAGCTCATTCGCCCTCTTCCGCAATGCTGCGACCCGTGTGCACTCTGACGTACACAGCCTCGTCGGGACTCCCATCACCACTGCAACCTTTGGCCCTTTTTCTGGTGGGGAACTTTGGCCGGAGTCCGCCGACTTTGAGAAGGCTGGAGGAGAACCTGTGTGGATGATCGACCACTTCTCGGGTTACAAAGTGGCCACTCGCGAGAACCCCGGCTCTTTCGAGGCAAGGCCAAACACGCCACCGAACCTTGGGACGGCTCGGACGGAATCGAGTCACACAAAGAGTCCGGAGAGAGCTGGTTCGTCTGGGACCCGCAGGCCGGACGAACCCAAGCAGAGCCCGAGCAGTCAGGCAGGAGAGCCTCGATGCTGCGCGAGGCGTTAGGTTCCACACGGATGGCGGCGTGGACGACGTTGCTGCGGTAGTTGTGGAGGAGTAAAGAGGGTGCAGAACCGGAAGGATCTCCACAGCTTCCTTAAGTTCTTCCTCGGAAGAGTAAGGAGGTGCCCCGCTGGCAGCAGCCTCAACCATCTGAGCCTCCAAGTCCGGGGCAGGCACAGGGGCCGAGCCATGGAGAGGATACGGGGCGAGCAGGATCCGTCGAAGCTGGCGAGCGTAAGGACAAGTCTAGACCCGTGAAGGCAGAGAAGACGGGTTCGGGTTCGATGGAGAGCGGGCACCGGGAAGTCGGAGAGCGGTTCAGCTGGGCCCCGAGCAACAGGCTGCATTGGACGGAAGCCGGACCGGATGTGAAAAACCAGAGCTTTCTGTGGGTGAGGACCGATATCGTCCCAGCTGCAGAGAGAAACGAAGGCGTCCGCTCCGGACAGCCGGTGGTGACTCTGGATACGACCTAAGTCGGCCGGGAAATTAAGCTGGCGGGCCCAGCTGAGGAGTGTAACTTTGGCACTGTGAGCGCCCACCAGCTTAAAGGCTTCTGGAGGAGGACCCCAAGAACACTCGGATCCAGGTGACCGCGCGGTCACGTTGAAGAGTGCTGAAAAGGACTGGAGAGTCAGCCGGACCAGACAGGAGAGCCGGAAGAGAGTCAATGTGTCTGTTGGGATACGCTGCTTGCGAACGTTGAAGGGATTGCTGTAGAATCGAGAGCCAGCGCAAGCTCCAGGAAGAGGACGCAGTGCCGGTGAGACCGGAAAGAGGAATACCCCATGGCATTCCGGACCGGGTGACCTTAGTGCGCATAGCAATCCCGGAAAGGACGGAGCCATCCGAGTGCAAATGAATAGGAGGGCCCCAGAGCAAATGACCCCACCGGGAAAAAACCCAGATCGCGCAGAGAAGAGAAGGCTCCCAGCTGCAAAATGTCCGAGCACGGAGTGTCCGGATGCATGCCTCTGCGCTCCATCCAAGCAACGAAGGAGAGACTGAAGGGCAAAGCTTCACGGCGCTCCTGCGGATTAGTGGCTTTGGAGAAGGACCGGCAGAGTGGAGACTGGATATGAGAATGCAGGACCGGAAGTCCGGCATACTTCGCAAACCAGGAAAGAGCACGCAACCGGTTCGTTGCGAGACCTTGTGGACTGGCCCGCGCCAACAAGCCAATCGGCCAGGACCCCGGGAGCCGGAACACAGGCGGAGCACGAGTACACTAGGCACCACGCGACCCAACCGGACCAGACCGCAAAGTAGCGACTAAGCGTGCTAACAGAGAATGTGAAAATGACCCGCATCACCAGTAAATCCGGTTGGTGTTTGCACCAAAACATTCCTTCGAACCCTGAACTAGCTCGTCGCTTGCGCTTGGCGGGCGCGGACCCTTCAGTTGTGCAAGCATGCAAGAGGATACCTTGCCAGGTGTGCCAAAGAAACAAAAGAGGCGGGTCCGCAATCGCAAAGCCTTCTTCACTACCCAACCTGTTGGCAGCCGGCATTCAACTTGTTCAAACAGTTGGTCGCCGTGGATGCGTTCTATGTTTACGACAGTCAAGGGACCAAGGTGGAGCTTATGGCGGTCATCGATGTCGGTACTGGCTGTGCTCGGAGGGCGGCTTCAAGGACACTCGACCTCGACCGTGGCCCATGGAGGCTTCGTTTTGTTCCATGTGGTCAAAGTGTTTTGGAGCTCCGGGAATTATGGTGGTGGATCTGGAGTCAGGATTACAAGCTGGCTTGGGACGTTGCAGCGAGTGGCATGGAACTTACATCCGGCCGATTAGTCGAGAGATGCATCCGCACCTGGAAGGAGATCTGGGGACGCTTGGTCGACGAGTACTCTACCACCTTCGACGCGGCCGACATGATCATCACGGCTGTGGGCTCGGCGGCGGGCACTGTGGTGGAGAGAGAGAGAGAGAGAGAGAGAGAGCGGTTTTAGCCCTTCTCAGGCCTTTGTTTGGGGACGGGATCCCGTGCTGCCCTGCCCCATGACATCAAGTCCACCGCTTCGAGTGGCAGCTAAACACTAAAGAGGCATACTTCCGATGTCAAAACGATGCCCGGCTGAGTTCTCTTCTACGAAGATCAAGAGTTGCAGGCCCTGAGCTCCAAGTCGGCGTCCATTTTTTTTTCGACAGGGAGCCAAAGAATGACAATATTTGGGTCTGGAAAGGGCCTGGAATTATCATTGGAATCGGGGGCCAACGCTTGGGTGTCCTTCGCTGGACGACGCCACTTTGTCGCACCTGAGCACCTTCGTTTGGCTGGCGCTGAAGAGCTCGGGAAAGCTTTTACGTTGCGCAAGACAGAGGACGACCTCCATCACCTCTTCTCTTTGGAAAAGATGTCGACATGGACAGATCATGTTCTATCTGGAGGCGATGAACCGCAACGAGACGGCGATCAAGCTGATCAACGACCCGCCGCCGGCACCCGGTCCTGTCCCAAAAAAGGCAAAGGGCCCCAAGCCGGCGGAGATCCAATTGAAATTGAGGTCCTCATGATGAAGTTCGCCACGACCGAGAGAGGACGTGAAAAGGCTTTGGCAAAGGAGCTGGCTGTGGCTATGATACCCAAGGAGAAACAACAGGGCTTCTCCGATGCTGAACAAAAGCAGTGGGAGGAACATGTTCGGCGCAACGCGCTAGAACCTGAGCAAAGTCAAGAAGTACTTCGTCAATAGGGGGGCCGTGTTCTCAGCCCTCGCCTACCGCGACAAGTACTACAGTTTACTACAGCAAACGACGCGAGCAAGCTGAGATAGGCTGGAAACAGACGGCGAGGCTGGTAATCAGCGGACGCAGAGATTCGGACCTTTTGCGAGGCCGCAACACCCACGCCCCGACGGCATCAAGGCAAGGAATCCACCTGTTGCTGCAGATCCCAAAACGGGATGGCGAGGACATGCAGGAGTTGTGATGGCGGCGTCCATGTGTGGAGGAGATCTTCCACGGTCACGAGAGCTCTATCTGAGGCAACCGAAGTCGGGTCTTGGAGCAGCTGCTGCGGATACGAAAGCCCACTCTCCATCGGCTTGGTGGACGAAGTTCAAGAGAAGCCTCGAGCAGCAGCTCAAGGGGATGTTCTAAGATTCTAAGGCGATGAATGGGTGGTCACACAAAGTTCCGTGGATCATTGCATCATGGTGCAACGACTTCGTCCGAAGTGAGGAAGGAGACTACATCCTGGACTTCCCGGAAGCCTACTTCGGGGTGCAAGTCGACGATGCCCTCTGGGTCGGACAGGGCGAGCTCTGCGAGGAGCTCAAGCGGTTGCTGAGCGAGAAGCTCCGTGAATGGGAAACTGGAAAGTTCGACTACGTGGGTTCCTTCATCGAGATTGGCTCAGACTCGTCAAGGTCTCCCAAAGCTCGTACGCTACTACGAGGCTCTTCGAACTGGAGGTTCCTCGTGATCTGCCAGACCACTTCGAGGCCACCAAGACCAGATGCACGACAACCGGCTTTGATTGGAGCCATGTGGTGGATGGGGGCCAGTCACGGCCGGACCTACAAGCCAGCAGCATTTAAATGTGTCAACAGCTCCAGGGGGAGCCTACGATTGGGACCTCAGTTTCACGCACTTGGTCGCAAAGCGCGCAATGACGCACAAGGACGAAGGAATTGTCTTCCAGCCGACCGACCTCAGCAACAACTCCGTGCTACTCTGCTACCACGATGCTGGATGGGGAAATGTCCTCAAGACCAGGAGGATCCGTACTACAAGTTGACCGATGCAGAAAACTCACGGTCTGATACGAGGCGGTCCCCTGGCGAGAAAGGACGCGCGAGCCAAGAAGGCCAACTCCTACACACTGGAAAAGTACGACGAGGAAGCATCCTGGACTGGAAGAGCAGTGCTTGCGACCTTGTTTGCAGACCCATCTTCGCGGCAAAGACGATAGCCTGCTCGACAGCCACCGAGAGGGGCGAATTCATCGCCTGCTTCCTCAAGAGCCTTCTCGTCGGAAGACTTGTCCGCAAGAAAACCAGGTTCGTCGGAGATTCCTAAGTGACTGCCGCTTGTCTGACCACCTCACCCGAGACGGAGTCCCGACAGTTCCTTCATGCAAAAGGCTTCCTATAGACTCTAGAGACCTCGCAGGAATGCGCGAGGATCCCTTTGTGATTTCGGAAGGATTGTCTGGGTGCCCGCCGGTGCGCAGTTGTCGGATGACCGCACAAAGCCTATGTAGGCTGATCAATGGTGGGCAAGTATCCGGAACAGCTTGAAGCTGACATTTAAAGAAACGTAAAACAGGAGAAGCTTGTGCAGAATGATATTTGGAACCAGTGTAAAGCTGTGAAAGGCTCCTGAAGCTGTCTTCGAACTTTTCTTTGTCGAAGCGCAGGAGTTGGGCCCGCGAGCGAAAAATGGGCCGTGGATGCTGCAAAGCTCGGCTGGGCGCCGGATTCTCTTCTTTGAGTCTTAGAATTACGCCATCGATTGGCCGTGTTTGCACAAATGGCTGACGCAAAAGAATCTTCAATCCAAGGCTCGGGAGACTGTTGATACACCAGCGGAAGAACGAACTATGGAAATTCACAAATGATTTTCGTCAGCCGTTCTAGAGATAAGAACTCGTACTGATTTTGGACGTATTCTTCAACAGGGTCAAAAGACTGTCAAAAGCATGGGGAGCACGTGATTGCTTAATGCCAACATTTGACAGATGTCCAAACACTGCTACGCTGAGCACCTGCGAGACTCTTACGACAAGAACTCAGGGCCCAAGATCACTGCATAGCCACGACATGGCCTACTGTTCGTCCGTTGGTTGCCCGGTTTTCACGTTTATGGATTTCCTTCCACAGCCGCGCGGCTAACAGCAAAACGACAACAGCTGGCGAATTTGCTCTTGGATTCCACACTGTGCAGCAAAACTGAAGCAGGAGCTGCGCTGATCTTCTAAAGAGCAAAAACGCCGGAGGAGGAGGAGGAGGAGGAGGAGGAGGACAACACCCCTCCGCTGCCAAAAAATGTTGTGGTGTCCATTGCCGCAATCTCCTAGGCCACAACGGCCTGCTTAGCGCCGCACCTCGATGCCGAAGGACAAGCCCACCTGCCCGTAGCCGTGGCTACCTTGCAGTGAGATCCGCCAGAAATCTTTGCTTTTTGTGCTTGCTTTTTGTTCGCCGGGACGCCGTCGAAGGCCCGGTTGCACCACGTCTGGTCACCTCGGAATGGCCCAGAAGCCGATTGCGGGGTTTGCCGTGACCTGATCGCCCAGTTGCCCAGCAAGAAATAGCCGCCGCACTTGGCCTCGTGAACAAGGCTTACCAGAAGCGAGGGACAACGATCAATGGTTCTGCTTCGCCTCTGAGACGTCCTCCGTGGGCCTGGAGGGGTGCGGCACAAGTGCAGAGTGCTGAAATGTGAGAAGTGAATTCTATAGTTGGGTCCCTGACGTCACTGCAGCCAGAATGCGCCGTCCGAGTTCTGTTCGCCACTCCGTCACACCTGAGAACACACACGTTGCAATGCACCCCAAGCAACTGACCGAGAGAGAGCGAGCGAGCGAGCTAGAGCGGGAGAGGCAGAATGAACAAAATAACCCAAAAACAACACAACGTATCAGCATAGACGTTATACAAGTTTGGAGTTTTTTCGGGAGGACGTGTGTTGTTTAATGATGCCAGTCTCTTCCAAGTAAGCTTCAAAGCATGACCGAACGAAACGCTGTCTTCCACTTATCACTCGTCTTTGCCACGTCTGTTCTTTTTCCCTCTCGCACTGCAGAGATCAAAGAGGCCTGACGGCTCAGGCAAACATCAGACAGTAGCAGTCTGCAGGGAGGCACGGGCTGTGCGGCGCCGGCAACATCTAGCCGTTTGCAGACTCTTGCAACGCCACGGATCATTCTTGAGTTGCGCACCAGTGTATGGCCAGAAAGGCGGAGGCGGGATGCAAGGTTTCCCCGGCCGCGAACCTGATCTTCAGACAGGGCCAAAAGCACGAAACGGAGGGTGCACCAGCCCCTGCTGGGGAAAGATGCTTGAAGTACTCAAGTCATGCACATCGTGGGGCTGGCATTGGCAGCATGGCTCAAGGCTCGGGCTCTGCGACTTGCCCTCTCCGAAGTAAGAGCACGGTTCCTGTGGCTACCCAGGGTCTTCTTGTGCTGGCGCCTACAAGGCCTACAAGCACGGGGCGCCTCTTGCGGCACCGGGATCAACGGATTCCCCAATGCCTTCTTCAGCTGCGGCTCCTCGTCATGACGGACTGTGGCTTTCCAATCGGCGCCTAAAGCACAACGTGTGCACAAACGCCGCAACAGACGTCCCCACTTCTTTTCGTCTCGAGCTTTACGCTGCACTTCGGAGCAGTGTGATACCTTGGAAGCCTCTTTGCACTGTTCGGACGCTTGACGTGCGAACGAAGCAGGTCACTACACCCATGGAGATGTTGCAGTCTCAGACCGTTCCGGTAGGATAGACCCGCGTGTATGAGGTAGCATCGGTCCCGCGGTGCTCCTCGAGTTCAAACAGGCGGCTTAGCTCGCGTTGTGCGCACGCATGCACTGTTTCACAGCCTACACCCAGAAACCGTCTTTGAGGAGCTCGGCAATCTCGAGTCGGCCAGCTCGGGTGGACTCTTTGGCCGAGTCAGCGAGGGCAACTCGCAGCGGCGTCCTTCGACAGTTTCCTACAGCTCGATTGCTGTCGGACCTCAACAAACCCGTCCTTCCGTGGTCGTCGATGGCATTTGGGTTGCAGTCCCGGCTGTCTAGCAGCATCTTGGCAATCTCTACATGGCCCATGAGTGCCGCAATGTGCCTCGGACGGCTTGAACATGAAACTTGAACAGCAGCGCACGAGCCATCTATGGAATGCAAACTGCCGTCTTCAGGTACTCCTGCCACACCGCCCCCTTGAAACAAGAAGGTAACACAGGATCTGTCCCCAGACGAAGCTTGTCCCGTCTGAGGACGCAGATGCATACTTGTGAAACACTTGTCCTCGCTGCTTCGTCTCACTGTTAGCTGGGTTGCAAGCACGTTCTCCCAAAGTCGTCTTTGACGTTCGGGTTCTCTAAAGCATCCAACCACATCTCGAACTCCTTGGTCTCGCCGTTCCTTGCAGGGCCCCTTATCGCAAGCGTGAAGTTCGAAAGGCTAGAAAACATATGACACATGGCAGCAAAAGCAAAAGCGACTCGTTTCTGCTAGAATCTCAGCATGGAAGAACATTCGCAGGCGGGCATTCTCGTAGAAGGCTCGGGCCTTTGCCGCAGCATCCATGGCGCGTCAGTCGACTTGGACGCCTTGAAACGGCTGCGGATCGGAGCTGCGCTGCTCCTCCGGTGACGCTGTGTGCTCTGTGCCCTTTGAGGCGACCCTTTAAGCGTCTGCTCTGCGTCTGCTCCGTCTCCGTGCCTCCTTGGCGAGCTGCTCCGGATCACCCACGCGAAATCTCAGGGCCCTGCGACCTGCCGCAGTAAAGAGAAGCCGCAGTCAGTCCTAGCGGCTCTTAGCAGCGGATCCTATAGGCGGCCGTGGTGCCTCGGTCGCACTGCACGTGATTGATGAGTTCCGTGCCGTCGCTTGGACTGTCCAAAACGAAAATGGCCGCATATGACGCCGCATATCTGCCACATCCATGCCTCTCACTTCCCTGGTACGGATGGATGCAATACCTGAGCAGCTGAAACAAAGCCCCTTCCTCATGCATTTCCTTTCAGACAAGGTTATACCGTTATACTCCTACACTGCTGGCGCATTGACACTTCTCCAGAGCTGCAGAAAGGGAGTGCCGAAAGGCAGTCGCGTTTGAGTCGGTGCTTCGCTTGCTTCGCCGAGGCACTCAACGGCACCTCCCACGAACTGAATGAGGAAACCGGGAAGCTGCTCGTCCTCGCAAAGCGCATGGAGAGGCAGGTCTGCGGCTGCGGCATCACCCTCACCCTCACTCTTAGTGCGCATTGCAGTGCGCATCTCTGGCGACACCTCCGCAAGTTTCTGGAAGCTGAGGATGTGCCTGCGACCGCATGACCGCATGCATTGCCATCACGGCTTCGAGGGATGAAGGGCCCTTTTGGCAGGGCACCTGTTGGAGCTGCAGTCCGCAGGGAAGGACAAACGCGGCTCCGAGGAGGCTTCCGGGCTGTCGTCCGGATGAGCGCACTGCCGCCCTGCGCCGGAGCGAGTGGACATGTCCGTGCCGGGCCGGGCGGCCGGGCCTAGCTGGAAGAGGTATGTTCCTCCTTTCGCTTCGAAGTGGAGATTCTTGGCCTCACCCAGCAGAAGAGCAATGCGCAATCGATCGCAATCGCACAACAATCCGGGGCCCTCGGCCGGTTCGTCGGCACAGTCCGAGAAGACGAGCCTGCCAACAGCACGAAGTCGCGACGCATGTCTCAGTGAGATGCCGCTGCGATGCCGGCTGAGCCCCCGGCACCGTGGAATCCTCTCCTGTGACATCGTCCTGCGCCTTCACCTCAACTGGGTCTTGCATCGGTTTTTCTGCAGCGCTCTCCCCCCATCCACCCATGCAGGGCTGGGGACACACATACCGCTCAGATGTACCAGCGTGGTGGAAGCCTCGCGGTTTCAATAACCACATCATACCACGTCAAAAAATCGACATGATTGTAGTTGCGACAAGCCAATGCACAATGGGGCCTCCGCGCGTTGCTCGGTATGTGCGGGCCGCAACTCGTCGAGCCTTAATCGCACCAGGAACTGACAAGCCCTTCGGACACTGTCGCACCTTGTCGCACGTCTTTGATACCCACCCAAACCCTGCAACCAAGGTTGAGGCGGCTTGTGTGCCGGAGCCGGCGCCACTGGCTGTCTCGCTTCAGGGAACTCCTGGCGAAGGCCCCACAAGCCACGAGACAAGCCACGAGTCGTCACGAGTCCCACGAGATCCCAGGAGCGCCTGCACGTAGGCACGTGTCACGGTCGGCTCGCCGGTCCTTAGCACAAAGACGCCATCCTGGGCGCTCGGGCGGGGCCTCGTTTCATCGCTGAGCTCAGGCCAGGGCGTCTGAACCTCCCAAGCTCGTGGGGGGAGTGTAGGCAACGGCAACGGCCGGGGAGGCTCGGGCAATTCCTGGCACGAGGCCACAAAAAAAAACATCTTCGAATCTACTTTAAAGGAGACCGATCCGAGGGTCCGAGGGCGTACGGCTGCGCAGTTTTTCTGAGCCGAGGCTGCAGTTGCCAAAATATGGCAGCATTGACTGGAAACCTTGGCGTTCCAGATCTTGTGCGCGGTCTTGCAGAATCCGGACGTCCTCCGAGTTGAGGCCCTCCGAGGCCAACTGCCTCGTGAAAGGGTCGTCACCGCGACCTTTAGTATCCGGAAGGGCAATGCAGGAAGTGGAGAGGCCACTGTGCGACATGGCGATGAGGGTGTCCAGTGGCTTGTTGGGGCAGGGGATTGAGCGCCTCAATGCCTTGCATTTTTTGAAAGGATAGATCGCCTCTTTAAAGAGCACCGCCAAACCGCCGCTTGCTTCTTGGAGCGGTCCCAGCTTGGGCGGAACCACGCAGCGCTCACCGGTCCTCCCATCCACACCTGCAGCAAGGCCCTGAAGGCCCTGCATGAGGGCCTTCTCGCAGACCCGGTGTACAAAGACGTAAGGCATCTGAGGCTCCGTGTGGCTTAGGGTAACGTATGACGTCACGTCGAGCATCATGTAGGGCGGGCCCGTGTGCACGCAGTACAGCAGATCCCGGCGCAGGGCGCCAGTTTCGAAGCTTTGGGCGCTTTGCTGTGCGCTTTGGGAGCTCTTCGTCCAGCAACGGTCCCAGCCTTTTTTCCTCAGCAAGTTCTCCACGGATCGCCCGATTTCCTCGAAGCTTGCCTCGTCCTCCACGCCGAGCATCACGTCGATGTCCTGGTCCACCACATCCTTCTTCTTCGAAGAAGACAAGCTGCCGCTGCGCGCGCCGTGCCTTAGGAAGGCGATCAGGGTGCCCCTACAGGGCCACCACTCCGCGTGGAGCGCCTCGAAAGTGTCGACGACGTCAAAGAAGAATTTGTGGTACTCCTCGTCCGAGACGCTTTTCTCTCCTTCCATTCTGCTCCAGGCTTCCTCGGAGTCGTAGACATCCTGCCAGAGCAAATCGTAGTAGCGGTTGACCCTCCGCCAGCCCTTCACCAAGGGCCATTTCGACGAACTGGAAAGCTCGCTCCTGTTCAGTCGCAGCTGCTCCTGAAGCCATGCTTGCAGCAGGTTGAACTCGAGGTTCAGCTGAGAAGCTTCGCTAAACTGTATGGCATGAACATCTGCGCTTTCGGCCGAACTTCTGTAGATGTTGACAAGCAGCCGCTCACTCTGAAGCAGCATGGCCTGCAAGACGGCAAAGGGGCAAACAGCAGCCACTTCCCTCTTTCTCGCCAGCAGCCTTTCGACCAAGCTATAATCGTTCAGCAGGGGATGCCCACTTTCATAGAAACCTTCGGCCAATATCCGGAGCTCGTCAAAAGAGATGAGGTTAGGAGTGGTCCCAAAGCCAGTCCAAGCACAGCCCTCAAACCTTGGATGGTCGAAGGCCAAGAACACCAAGACTGCTCACAGAAACTTGACCGAGTTAATGGAAAAGCCGCGAAATTTCTGCGAGGAAGGTCTGAGTGGCGCTTGTGTCAGTGTTGCAAAGCTGGGCCTCTGAGGCAGCAGCGACACCGCTAGGTCAGTAGGGACCTCCACAAGGAGCTGTGGTGTCGCCAAGGCCGCGACCGCGAAGCTCAGGATCCAGATGCTCGCGCTCTTTGCAGTGCTCATCTCCGCATCTCCGCTGGTGGCACCAGCTCCCCTCACAGAAACGGCAGCGGAGAATGCACGCAGGTACGCACGCAGTCGATCAATGCCAGCGGCTAGCGAAAGCCCAAAACCCTGCGACCTGCCCGAGCGCCGTTAAACTGAGGAAACGATGAACTCAAAGGTACTTGACTGGTAAGACGCGAGTGACGGAGCTGCTGCTTCCAAGGGCAGCTCAAAACTGGACAAGCGCGCATCTGTCCGTTTCACCGGGGGGGGCGACAAACGCGGGCTCTATGGGCTGTGGCACCCGTACAGGTCTCTACCCCGGCGCACCAAACCGAATCACCAAACTCTACCGTCTGCCCAAGCCCAAACTACGAATCGTACCGCCTGAATGCTGGACTTCTTGGATGCGAAACGAAATAAAGTGTAGAGGCAAAAACAACTCGGGCTCTCGCTCGTATGTGTTGGTTGGACGAGAGGTGAGAGGTTTGTGAACCAACGGGCTGGAGGGGTCCTGTCCTCCAGATGGGAGGTCACTAGGGCCAGGTGTAGTCTGCAGAGATTTGCTTGCGCCCTTTGATCTTCCTCTGGCAGTTGCTACGGCATGGACCAATCACAACAAGCAGATTGGGAGCTCTACCAAGAAAGTGCATGTCTCTTCCGTTTTGTGTGAATGCT
Source organism: Symbiodinium sp. CCMP2456 (assembly GCA_905221635.1). Taxonomy (NCBI): domain Eukaryota; class Dinophyceae; order Suessiales; family Symbiodiniaceae; genus Symbiodinium; species Symbiodinium sp. CCMP2456. The sequence continues at coordinate 40,085 of CAJNDV010001359.1, forward strand.
ATGGCAGATGCAATACTCTCGGAGAACCATCACGGACCAGGCAGAATGAGTCGGCACCCTGTGATGCCATTCGAACACCCACAGCCCTGTCGCCGTTGCTGCCTGTCTTGCTCGTGCAGGCCCACTCCACCTGCGACGAATCCCATCGCTCCAAACTTCTCTATTTCTGGAAGACCCTCACCCTGCTTGCGGTTCACTTTGAATTCGGGAAAGCTCTGCACGGGATGGACTTGGGTGCCCCGACACATCCCGGAAAAGGCCAACCACTCCAGCGGTGACCTTAGCTGATTCTACTCGAGGTTTCCTTTGAGGCTAGACCCGCAAACCCAACTCCGTTTGCATCCATCAGCACTCAATCATACCTTGTTCGCAGGTCGACACGGAATCATTTCCGAATCAAAGGCACTAAGCACATGACTTATGCTTTTAGGCTTGTGCTGATAGAGTACATGTTTTGAGGTCTTGTCGCGGCGTGACGTGGCTGCCCGATGAGCTCGGCATGAAGCCATGCAGCATTGCGATCTTCCCCACTTGCCCCTGCGCTTCTCCCTGGCGCGTGCCCTTTCCCGCGTAATCGCGAATCGATTAATGGCCAGCTCGCCAATCTCGCGTGCCCGTGCAGTTCGTCACGTCTCTGCTATTCGAGTAGCATCGTGAGGTCTGCTAGTTGGCAAGAAAACCTTGGCCTAACATCCGAAGTCGACATCACTCAAACAACGTCTCTTCGGAATCTCTTCGGAGCTTCGTTCAAACTGACACAAAATTGGACTCTTTGCAACTTCACCCTGTCTGTCAGTAGGTATGTCTGTCTCTGTCCGTTTGTTCATCTATCCGTCCGTCCGTCCGTCCCGTCCCTCCGGTTGTCTCTGTCTGTCTCCGTCTCTCTGTCTCTGTCCGTCTGTCTCTGTCTCCGTCTGTCTGTCTCTCTCTGTCTGTCTGAGTCTCTCCTTCTTTCCAACTCTAGCGTTAGCGCCCCACACAGGTGGGACGTAGAGTGACAAGTGCTCTCTCCACATGGCTGAAAGGTACGTCTTTGCAAAAGAAGCAAACTGAAGGCAAACAAAAGCCAAGCATCTAGTATGTGCAACAAAGGCAAAATGCGTCATCCAGCTCTGGGGATATTGCCCCCTGTGGAGCAGAGTTGGCTGTGGCATGCAGCATCGGGACTGCGCTCCGTCCCTCTCTCTCCCTCTCTCCGTCTCTCCGTCTTTCTTTCGCCAGGGTTAGGGGCAAGAGGATTGCTCCCCTTACCCGCGCGCTAGTGCGCCGCCGACCGTTGTGGAGGGGGTGGAGAGACGAAGCTGCACCACCAAGGCAACTAGGCCAGTTCACGGAACCAAACAAACAATGCACATAACAAGCAACAAGAAGAAAAGAAAACAATAGGAACTATTGGGCCTGTCATGGGTGGCGGCAAAACTGAAAAGTGGCTGGCCGAATTAAGTGCAAAAAGACGGCTCTGTACATTTTGAGGAAAACATGCCTCAGAGCGGAGGCTTGGAAAGTAGGTGTATGGATGGCTCCAGCGGCCCGTCTATGGTACACCCTAGAAAGGGCTTGTGGGGTTTCCCCCTGTACAAAACTGGCTACAAACTTAAGCAAAAAGTCGTTGTTGAGGAGTGTGGAGAGAAACATGCAAGCCAGCTCAGTAGCCCTGGGAAGCAAACAAGTTTTCTTGCAGCTTGGTGGCTATGGGGTTTCCCCCGGGGCAGAAAGTATGAAACAAAGGGCCTCGCTCACTTAACTTCTCAGCTCAGTTGAGGTAGTCCTCGACTTCAAGGGCGCTTCCCCCTTCGGTTGTCGTCTTTTGTCCACGTGCCTTCCAGTCGCTGTTGACGCCTGTTTTCCCTGTAGGCTGCTTCTCTGCGTCCGAGTTGCAGGCGTCAAAGTCGCAGGGGTCGCTGCCCTCGGGATCTCGCTGTCTAAGGAGGCTTTCCGGCGAGGCATTTCTGGCGCACCTCTCTACTCTCAGCTGCTTTTGTTGGGGATCTCCCCCTTTTCCCCATTGTGGGCACGGATCTCGTTCTTGGTGTCCAGGAGAAAGTATCACGTTGCACACCCTGGTCAAAGTTTACGACCCGTTGAGCAGCAAGGGAATCGCACCCTGGTGGTTCGAAAGAACGAGGTTAGGCTCCCCGCTGCGGCTACCCTCCGGGAGTGAGGACACCGAAGTCGTCTAGGGCAGCCCCGATGAGGAAGTCGCGTAGAGCAGCAAACTTGCCGTACTGGTGTATGGCTCCACTCGGAGGCACGACGAAGAGGGGCCACTTGATGAGACATGTGCCGGGCGTCAAGCACCGCTGGAGGAAAATGAACAGGCTCCCCCTGGGGGTACACCCCAAGTCAACCAGTCACCTCCCTCCCCGATGCACGGGGGGTGTCACAGGCCTCCCGAGCAAGGGTGCAGCACTTGAGCCAAAATGGCTACTCCGTCTCTCTCTGTCTCTCTGTCTGTCTCTCCGTCTGTCTCTCCGTCTGTCTCTCTGTCTGTCTCTGTCTCTGTCTCTGTCTCTGTCTCTGTCTCTGTCTCTGTCTCTGTCTCTGTCTCTGTCTCTGTCTCTGTCTCTCTGTCTCTCTGTCTCTCTGTGTCTCTGTGTCTCT